>QKQZ01022327.1:0-35539 GCA_003595255.1 Solenopsis fugax | reverse complement strand
TATCAAAAGAGCTATTTGATTGGACAACTAGATTTTAAGTCTGGAGCCTAATTTGAACCTAGTCCAAGTGGATAAGATTCATCTCATATATAAAAACCTTTGTATCTTATATTAGGAACCCTTTTTTTGAATTAGCAAAATCGGCAATTTTGATAAAAAATTTCATATACAACAAAGTATAACTATTATCGATTGCTAACTTTTGGTGATAAAACTTAAATATATTTACTATAATTTGGATATAAAAATAGGAGTTAATGGTATAAATTAAATAAATTATAAGCCTTTAAAAAAAGGTATCTCAAAATAGGCAACTTTACCCTACTGGTACCAAAAACTTAGTTACATTTAACAAAACTTTTTGCAATTTGTTGTATGAAAATAATTATTTGGTTAAGGCTACAAATTGTTTGGTCAAAACAACTATGTATTTAGTAACTATCACTATAAAATTCATTTGATCACTATTCAACTAAACTTTAGTTGATTTTACTAAACATTTCTCTCACTGTGCGATACCGATCGCCACTGTCTCGTGTCAACAAAAAAAGTTGGACAGATTAACGTCATTCTGAATAACTTGAGGAATATCAAGCGAATGATTTGCGAAGATTTCAGCATAAAGCTCTCGCCGCTATTGAGCTATCGACGTAAGTAGTCACGCCATTCAGTGAACCGACTGAATTGCCATTCGTTCCATTTCTCGAGGAACGAATAAATATGGACATGGTCATTGCGCTCGCACGGTTCAATGCGCGCACTACGTCCTCGCGGTCGTATCTTGCGCGGTCATCTCGGCGATAAAATATTTATTATTCACGCGGTGGAAGAATGGCCCTAAATTCAGCGAATGAGAATGCACACTCCCGTTGATTTCTTTGATCCCTCATGGCCGCGCCGTAAATCTCGCGTCTCTTGCCGTTAATATTAAATGCTCACGGCGAAACCTGAAACCCTCGTGCTTACGTTTAATTTAATCGAGCGTGACTCGATTGGATATATGTACACAGGAGTCAAATTTAAATTATAATCTTCCGAGGTGAGTTCTAAATTATTCCCGAGTGCCCTAGGCGCCTCGCGTTCGTTCTATCGATCATCGGGGTTTCCGAGAACGCCTCGTGTCACACGTCCCGCGAAAGGATAGCTATCTTTACGAGCTTCCTAAATCCCGATAGCTCACGCGCGAAGGCACGAGCTGCGATAAAGATTTCGCTCTGTAGACGCCGGGCGAAAGAAGTCTTGGGGAGCCTTGGCGCGCAAAAAAAAAGGGAAGGGACACATCGAGGACACAACATCGACTGCCTCTTGATTTATAAGGATGGATTTGCCCCAGCTTGCTGTTTATCTCGCCGCATGGTTGACCGTAGTTTTTCCCCGGCGATCGAGCTGGATCGAGCAACCCCGCGCGCCATCCTTCCCACCCCCCCATTTGACATCTGGTCAGCTTTTCACTTGTACCCCCTGTCCCTCGCCATTTCTCCTCTGGTACGTACATAGGGAGCGCCTCCGAGTCTTCGATCGCGAGAGCGCACCCGGCAAGATGGATATCATCCAGCGGTACACGCTTCTGTAGAAGGCTGACCCATTTCCCGGGAACCGACCGATCGTCGCCACACCCTCCCGGCGGGAAACACTTTAATCGTGTTACGCATCCTCCTTTTTCTCCCAGTTCGCTTGCCCGCGGGGGGGCAGCGAGAACGAGAAATTCGTCGAGTTATTTTATGAATTGTTGGCTCGCTTGCCGGTTGGCAACTTGCAAACTGTTATTAGAAGCGCCGCTCTTTGCATCTAATTAATATCGTAACTTGATGCAACGATTGCAACTCTGCTGAATGGCTGGCTGAGCTAATTGTTTATTCAGCTGATCATCGAGTTTCGTCAGATTTCGGAGGGCTCGTGTAAAGCGTCGACTTGTCTACTGAATCTCTCTCTTTGTTTGTATCTGCTATTTATATCGGAGAATACGATGAACATTTTATTTGTCGTTTCTGTTGTGGAGTTACATGCCTTCTCGATGCTGAAAAATGACTGACTTAAAAATTTTTTTTTAAACGTAAAAAATAAATTTGATATCTACGAAAAGACCATGTTTTATTGATTTTATTAATGTGTAAGAGAATAATTTTTTAAAACTGTTTTGATTTACATATTTAAATTGACTTTTACTGGGGCTGATCTTGGACCCACCCCTCCAGAATTAAAATCAGTCAAAATAGTTTTAAAGAATTATTCTTTTACACATTAATAATCAATAAAACATGTTCTTTATGTAGATCAAATTTATTTATTATCCTTTAAAAAAAATTCCTAAAAATCAAAATTTTTCAGCATTGAGAAAATACATGTAACCCCCTAACAGAAACGACAGATAAAACATTCATTGTATTCTTCGATGTAATAAAATAAACGAAAATACGGAAAATGAATGATCTATCAAAATTTGGTAAAAATTGAAGTTATAGCATTTTAAAAAAGTTTGATAAATTTTTGACTTTCAAATGTTTATAAAAAAATGTTATAATAAAAAATTTTAAAAAATAGCCCGACAGGTTATAGAGAATTGCATTTTACACAAGTGAAAACTTGTTTTATCAAAAAAGATTGAAAATTATTAAAGTTATCGCGCTAAGAAAAATATGATTTCGAGAAAGACGCGTTTAAAGTTTGACAAAGATAATTTATGTGAATAATTATGTTTTTGGACAACTTTGCACTTTTTTTCTCCTACTCTAGACGCTATAAAGAACGAGAAAGATTTAAGAATAAAATAAAATTTAACTTGAAAGCCGAGAAGGTGTGTAATTCCTCAACGATGCGTCGGGCAATAATGTTGAATGATCGGCCGTTACGGATCACTTCCGATTTTATTGACTCGTTCGGTATGAAAATCGAACAAGTCAATAAAATCGCATTTTCGCGAAAGTCATAACGACTTGCATCGCGAGTGCGTCGACCTCTCGCGTTTTTCCCCCACGGATTCTCGGGCGCAGCTACTTTCGCACTAACCTGTCCGTCGCCTCGTAACTTCGGACGTGCGTCGCGATAAAAAAAAAAGAAGAACGGCGCAATCCGGATACGTTTCTCATTTTAACCTTGTTTAATGGCTATCACGGCTGTCCGGCAGCGGGACGGCTCTGTAATTCGTCGAGGCGCAACGCGGCCTGCGTCAGCCGTGACAGGCAGCGACAGAAATTAACGGTTCCATTTGCAAGCCGGCGCATTAACTCCCGGTGCCTTGTATCACTCGTTAAAGCCGTGCCCGTCTCAACTCTAATTAGCAACCGGCGGGAAATACGGAGGTATTACGCCAGCCAGCCGGCGCGGATCGCATTGACCGACTGCATTAGCCTGGCAATTTCACGGTAACGGTAATCGTCTCCGCGAGAGATTATAACTGTCGCAATCGAGATCGTCGCAGGCAAGCGGCCAAATTATCGCGGAAAATCTCATCCCGATAACAGTGTCACACGTGACAATTCGCGTAAAATTAATCGCAAATGGCGAATCTCGCGAATGGAGATTCTCGTATTCTCTCCCTCTCTCCGTTCGACTGGATGGCTCGTGTGAAATCTTGATGTCGGATCAGCGATAGATTCGAAACTATTCCGCGTTACATTGAACGCCACAGAGATACGTCAATAAAGCGAGTACTCGCGTAAAAATTAATCGTGTTATTACAGTCCCCGTTCCATTTTATTGCTTCGCGAGAGATGAGCGCGCGCGGTTTCGTTTCAAGCTTCGAGAGATTCTCATTAAAGTTGCCTCTTACTGGCCCCAGTCACGATTTCCGTTTCGAGACGAGGGAGAGACGTCACGTTGTGAAATCCGGTAAATACTTTCAGACTATAGAATCCCATCGTGATGGGAACATTGATAAAGAATGTTCCTCGCGGCCGGTTTACGTTTTTGCAGTCTCGATACAATCGATAACGACCGGCACATACGCGATGTTCATTTTTCACAGAGACCAACGCCAACTTCGCCAGAGCATACAGACCCGCGCGATAAATTCGCGGTTTTATGCGCCGCGCTAAAAAGCGGTGAAGTTAGAGAAATAAAATATGCTCGTAGAGTTTCGAGAGCCGGGAGACGTTGTAATTTTTCGAATATGCTGAAACTTAAAGCACGGACGTGCGATTTATTTAGGTCGCGATACTAAATCTACACGGTCTACTCTGTGTCACGACATTTCATTTTTTCTCTTTTTTTTTCATTTTTTGTTGAACAGTTCACAATTGCGCACAAGTTTCGCAAATTGAAAATTATTTCACAGTCCTAGTAGAAATTGAAACTCATTTTTGTCTAGTAATGAGATAGAAAAATTGTGTTTTACGATAGCTATTATCTACACTGAAAAAAAAGTCTAGTTATAACTACTAAATGTATAGTGAAATATTATCAATAAAATATTTTGTCAATATAATCAAAAATAATTTTATTTTACTAAATGTTTAGTAAGTATTATCAAATCTGGTATAAGTTACTAAATATTTAGAAAAGTAAAATTAGTTTTGGTTACATTGACCAAATATTTAATTGATACTATTTCACTATACATTTGGTAGTTATAACCAGTCTTTTTTTTCAGTGTAGTCATGTAACGCTCACTTATCCTAGTAGCTATCTAATCTGAACTATTTATACTTTATTACCTTTTTATTGTATCTTGTTATTTATTCATTATGCAGAGATTATGTTTTGATATACACTAGTAGTACTGAAAATCTATAGTTTATATTATGTATGTTATAATTCTTCAGTCACTAAACAGATTTTTTAAGAAATGAGATAACCTAACCATTAATCTGAAGCTCCCAGAAAAAATCGAGGTCTAGTGGCTAGACAGTAGCTAGCTTATACAGCCATTGACAAAATTATTAGGCAGGCACCCTATTCATTTAACAATTTCTTCAATTTATAAGGAAATAAATAACACTATCTTTATAAATGTTATCATTTATTTCTTAAATAATCATATAAAGTAATATTTGCTTGGTCCACCATTATTTTTTATGATTTCTGCTATTTGTTTAGGTAAGCTGTGTACTAATCGTTCGCATATAGCAGGTGATATTTTTTCTCCCATTCTTCGAAAATCACCTTCTTGAGCTCAGTAATTGAATTGCACTTGCGAGCGTGGACATGTTTCTTCAAAAAAAGGAAAAATAAACGATAACGTTCGTATTATTTGAAGTCGAAATGCACACTAAACAATTTTGTAAATATTGTTTTGTTTCATTTCTCTAAGAAACTTACATGCCTCAGTTGCTCGATCTTTTCACAAGGTCAGTAGCATGAAAACAACACGCAAATAGAGAATTCAGTTGTAAGAAATTTAGAAAAAGCAAGGATGCTTAATAATTTTGTCAGTGACTGTATATTTTTGAAAATGCAGCGCCATCTCTTACATCATTATTTTCCTAAATAGTGACTAGATAGTTACGTACAAAAACTAATTACGAATATGTAGTAACTAACCAGTGACGAATTAGAAAATCTAATCTAGATATAGCTAGCTACAAAACTCTAAGTCAGATCGACTAGATACATTTCTACCAGGGAGATTGCTGCGAAGGATTGTTTATTCATGAACCTTAACCAACGAAATGTTCGAATTCAAAGAAAGAATTATACATCACATAGGGGAACATTAACATGTGACACGTAATTATCAACAAGTAATCATCTTAATGGCTGCAGTCATCATGGAAGTGCAATGCAAGTGCACGCAGCCAGCGGGATTTCAAGCAAGATGCGAGATGTCTATTGGCCATGACGGGTATTGCCATCAAAGCTATTGCACATACAAATCGAACGTATTGATTCCTGCGGACGACTCGACGCTGCCCGCTGTCTGCCACTTTCTGATCTCCATTTAAAGCCCGTGGTCATTAAATATAAGTATTATAAAATATTTCCGATACTTAACATGCACGTCACTACGTGACGAAACATTTATATCGTGAAACCAACTAATCGATCAACCTCAGATATTCCTACGTGACCTCGTCGACTTCGTTATATTCTCCATTCTCCGATTATAAATAGCGCGATATCCGTTGCAAATCGATATCTCGTAATGGCCCGCAGTGTGCCACGACACGTCGCGGGCAGGGTGCGCGAAGGAAAAAGGGGAAGCTTGCAAAAAAAAAAAAGAAAAAAACACGGCCGACGGGGATTAGGGTGAAAAGGCGAAGCGTCCACATTCGTCACGCGAAAAGAAAATATATCATCGGGCACGGTCCCTCCGGGGGAGGGCGCGGTAACGTATCGCAGGGCCCTTCCACGTAATTCTGCCGCGACGTGATATGCAATTACTCTGATTAATTCCGCATTAATCCACTGACTGCGCGACTCGGTCGTGCGCTTTTTTCTTTCTTCCCACAGTGCAATTAGCTGAATTAACTCCGCGTTAATCTGCCGGTTCAAGAGCCGAGCTCTTAATCTGCGCGCTGACACGTCGCGGTGTACGACGTGGCGGATACACGTCCAGTCTCGCGTGCGTGACTCGCGATACTAAAGAAAGATATTACTTACATGATTATCGCGCTGATTGACACGAGCAGATCCCGCTTTTTATTCTCTCGCGTGCCGGACACGCCCGGCCACCCTCTCTCTCTCTCTCTGTTTCTCTTTCACATACGTTCGTCTACGTCGCGAATGTCGCGATAACGACTCCGGCGTTTCAATCAATCACGATCAAGCGGGGCTCGCTTTACGACTGTACCGCGGCGTTACTCGCGGTGCGAAAGGTGTCCGACCTGATTAGGAGGGATGAAGGATATCCGGCGGAACCAGTATCGCCAGGAGAAATTATTTCACGGGGGTGACTTTAACCGCCGGCGCGACGTCTCTCGAGATATTCCGTGTCAAACGCTCCCGCATGTAAATGCTGGTCGAGCGAGACAAGTCCGGAATGTAAATTCGAGCGGCGCGGCGGGGGCAATTGTAATTCCCGTTATCTTCGCCGTTTAATAAGGATTTCCATCTCCCGCGGAAACTTGACCCGCAGCCGAATTGCTCGCGCTGGCAGACATAATTGAAGCGCGAAATTATACGCGGCTAAGTGCCAGCATCAAAATTTCCGACACGGCGGCGAACGGGGACTCGAATTTTCTGCGCGATCATTTCGGCGAGCGTGTAAATTGGAAAAAAAATTTTTTTCCCGCCGCTGGCGAACGAAAAATTCTACAAATGTCAAAGTACTATAATTTATGGAGATGTTATTTCCGCGAGCTGCACATCGGAGAATAGCAATTAGCTTATGTGCCGTCGGGGGTTGCGGGGGAAGCGGGATAAAAAAGCGTATCGACAGCTTGGCAAAAAAAAAAAATATCTACGGAGAGCCATAAATTTTATAAGCGGATATTAACAATGTAATCGAATAAACGGAATTTTATTCCGGCAAAACGCTTTCTCGCAGTTTCTATTAGCGGCGCAATTTCGTCGTGAATCGATTTACTCGCTACTTCTGATTTTAAGCGGCCGCAGTGTGTGTGTGTGCTTCGTCGCGCTCTCCCGTCGCAAAATTAAATCCAAGCGAAGGGCGGTGTCTTACCGCGCGACGTTACAACTTAATACTATTAAGCGATGAAGTTTGCTGTCTGCGCCGGGAGCTCCCGCAACTCCCGAAACAGTCGTTTCTATCACGGCGTGCCTTTGCCGCGGTCCCGAGCTCGTGCCGTAACGTCGGATTATCGTAGCATCGAGATCTTTCGGTCAGGGAACGAAGGTCTACAAGACCTCCCGACAGAGCGTATTTGGGAATTGCTGGTACTACAGCGAATTACGTTCGTCGGCGGTACTACTCGTGGAGCGGTTGCCGTCGACGTACCGCTCGAAATCTACGGAACTTCGGGACTTTCCGAGAAAATCCCTTGCTCGAATTACTTACTCACGAACGAATTAAGTTAATGTAAAGTAAGATGTGTGTCGTATCAGTATTTGTATATAAGTAACTTGGACTAATTTGGAATCGATCTTTTTCCTTGAGGAAAACGTTGATCAAATTTTGAAATAAGGTAACTGTACCTTTTATGGCCTATCTAAGCTTTACGATTTTTTCTAATAATTTTTTGCTGAATATAAAATTAAGAACTGATGGCCAGATTCAAAGTAAGAAACATTTCTAAACATCAATTTAAAATATGAGGTAGTTTTGAATATTTATGTAAGTGCAGTGATGATTTATAAGAAAAGTGTCACATTTAGATTGCATTAGATACATATGTATTCAATATGGCCTAATTATAAGTTTTCGTTTTTTCATAAAGTGTTAGAAAAATAATAAAGTGATCTAATGTTGCATTGATAAGTTTCTAAATTTATTAACATATTTATATATTTTTTGACATATTAACGTACAAGAGTACACAAAAAACTATTTTCATTAACAATCTATTAAGTAAATAATTGATTTAACTTACCTTAACTTTTCTTCTTAAAACCATGGCTTATGAATCGAAGTTTAGTAAGAAGATTAAAATTTATGATCTGAAGTAAAAAAAAAACATTACAATTTAATATGTGTGTGTACTCATTATTGATCTAGGCCATATTGATTCTGCCTTACAGTTTTCTTTCTTTCACCATAAACAGGATGTTATAATTATGACGAAAATATAAATTAAATACGGCATTGTAAAGTATAAATATAGAGCTACAAAAATATGAACTGCGGAGATAAATAATTATCACTTGATAGTTATTGAAAGTAGTAACTTTCAACGAAGGATAATAAATCATGAGAATTATAATTAAGAAAATTATACTACGATCTCACTATCGACAACAGAATGCGCAAACTGAGCAGTCAACTATTGCAAACAAGTCACGTTGACAGCCTGTTCGACATACTAGCGTTGTTTGCTGAATTCATCATATAATACTTACAATTAGAAACATCAAGTAGACCATATTGGTACTAGGCCATATAGAGTACACTTACCTTATAAATTAATAAAAATGAATGTCTTCTGTACAATTAAGCTCTAAAGATAAAATTTTTCCCTTCTACTTTTTCAAACGAATTTTATTTTAATTTGATATTGCATTTAGTAAATTCAGTATTGAAAATTGAAGACTCTCTCTCGGCAAATAAATATCTCCCTCGAATCTCCCGCTAAAGGAAGAACTTATGTTGGTCAAAGAATCCGTAAGCGAAAGGTAAATTGCACGCTCTGCTTGCTCTGATTGATCAGTTAATAATTAACAATCACTTAATGAAGGACACCGATACCAATCGGCTTTTATTAAGAGCGGATACGTTTGGTTTGGAAAACCCGTTCAATTATTCCATGGCACTTTCTACATTGTACTTCTACTTCTGCAAATCGGATCGTGGGAATCTAATCGGGAGGCGGGAACTCGTTGCGGAAACCGCATCGCGCCCGTGAAGGGCCGCAGGTGTCGGAGTGACGCGAGGATTGGCCGCCCTCGAACCTTCGTGCTTGTAACACCCTTACTTTGCCTCCTTTTCCACGGGCGGAAGTGAGTTTTCTCAACTACGAGAACGACGCCAGTCGGTTGTTTGTTATACGAGAGGCGGCGGGTGAAATTAGTCGTCGTTCCGCCGTAGCGGGGCCAACCCCCTTTCTACGTTCTTCCGCCCTCCTCCTACGGTGTCCTGACAAACCTACGAGCGCGCAGCGCGCACCATTCCTCCCGGATTCACCTCGAGGAACACGCAAATGACTTCATTATAACGAGCGCGTCTCGGGCCCGACCGTTTGGCTCGTGCCCGCTCTCGCATCGACTCGCTCGCGTCCCATTTACCCCGTACCCCTCGTCAACCTCTTAATCTACGATATCATAGGAAAGATTAATTCTCGAGACGTAACTTTTCATCCTCTAAACTAGCATCGGTCTTACGTCCCCACCACCGTTAATTTTCCCGGTTATTACTCACGGGAGGAAAAGCCGCGTCGAAAGTTTTAATTTTAATCCTCGAACCTAAACAGGTTCTAACGCTTCGAGCGTTATCTTCTTAACACTTCGCGTTAATTCTCGTCAATATGAGAGTGCTCATTTCCATAGAAATGGATTGCGCACCGTGTCCGGCTTCGATCGCGTTTGCGCGGAGAACTCTCGCGCGAGTCCGTTTTACGGACTCGATAAATAAGGGAATATTATTAAGGAGACGACGTGGTACACCAGCAATATACTCGGACACAGACTCTCGTTCTCCGCGGTTGGTTCCTCGAGGGACGGTCGCGTTTGTGGAACCCACCGTAGGAAACGAGTCCAACCGGGCTTAAGGGGAGTCCGTGCGACACAACGGCTGATAAACAACAACCGGCTAAGCCGGATCCTGGAATTCCTGGCTCGGAATCGCCTCCACCCGCCTCGTTCACCCCGGCGCGGCTAACTTACGATTATCCGAGATATATGGAGCGCATTCGTTCATAACGCTTATACGCTTCTGCTTCTTCTCTCGCGTGAGCAAGTGAACACGAAGTGCAGTACCTGTTAAGAGTATTTTAATACTAGCATACTCTCTTAATTGTGTAGAATTTCCTTGGATTGGAGGAACGTTTTGCTGAGATGTCCAAAAATTTAGATAGATGCAAATCTGAAAACAATCTTGTTAGGCCATCAAAATAATTGTGTCGGATACTCAAATTGATTGCTATTATATATACACAGATAAATATTAATTCTATTGCTAAAAACATTAATTTACTTTTTTCTTTTTCTCGTAAGTGACAATTATCTTTAACAAAGAATGTTTTCTTGATAATTGTCTTAAAATATATTCATTATAAATTTTAGAAAAAATTTATTATCATAAATACTGAAAAAAAAAGAATTTATACTCTTGAAAGATACTATAAAATATCTAAAAAAGAATTAGAATAATAAGTAAATTGAATTTTTGTTTTAACTTAATACGTTCTTGATTGAAGTAATAAATTATTAAGATTCAAAATATATTTTGAATAAAGATGTTTACTGAGAAAAAAAATGGTTAACGTGACTAAATTCTTCAACCTGATCAAATTTGTTCAATTCAAAGTATTTATTTAAGTTAGATATACAGCTGAAGAAATTTAATTTAACTGAAATACACAAATATTTGAATTTAAAAAACTCAATCAAGTTGAAAAATTTAGTCAAATCAACAATCAATTTAATCAAGTTAACATTTTTTTTCAGTGTATGGTGAATTTATGATAAATTCACAGCTATATGAAAAAATGTATGAAATATTTGAAATATAAGTAATATTTACTTAATTCAAATAAATATTTTTCTGTGTGTACACGGAAGTTTATCTTAAGTAAATATTATTTGATTCAAGTAAATGATAAGTGTATTATAAGATTATTGTTAAGAAAATATCCTTTGCAAAGATAATCGTTACTTAAAAGAAGAAAACTAAAAATTGAGCAATCGTTTTTTTAGCATAAAAATTTTTCTGTATGTAAAATGTTAAAACTTTTCTCAGCCTTGCTCATCGCTCTTGAGCTTCCTGCATTATTATTTTTATAATCCAACAGAATTATTTTCAAATTTGTATCTAGCTAAATTTTTAGACACTTCAGCAAAACCGTTCTTTTCGTAGATGTAATTTAGTCGGGCATTTAATATTTTTCCATGCCTGTAATTACACGCGACGTGTCGCCGTCTGTACAGCAATCTCAAGTAGATTATTTTCCATCTCGTTGTAAATTCGTTACAGTTCTCACGACACGTTATAAATTACAAAGAGTTACTCGCATAACTCAAACTCTCTAAAAATACACTTTTGTGCACCGACTGTCGCGCGCGCGCGCACATGTGACACGGGATATGAAAGTAAATTATCCCAAACATACGGAGCAGTGAAAACGCGTTATCACCTATAAACATACCGCTCCATAAACGTCACCCTTGTTCCATTCGCGCTCGCGATCACATCCCTGCTTTCACGCCGTATGGGACGTGCGATACGCGTAAACGACCTCGCGCATCCGGCCAGCGGCGGGTTGACGCTTGTCTCGCAACCCTCGTCCGAGGGTCGAGAGCATGTGCGAATTTTTATCGGGTGTAAGACGCGAAACACACCTTCGGCCCTTTTTTTTTCGCGCCAACAGCGACGTTTTCACGACGTCGTCGGCTCGTAAAGTCGCTCGCCGTCTCAGGACAGATTTACGGCATTACGCCAGCGTACAGCCCCGGAACATCCGACCAGGTAACCGGCCGACGTTTTCCCCGGGAAAACTACGCCCCTGCGTCCCTCTCGTAGTCGCTTAATCCAATTGAAGTCAATTTTCCACTCGCACGGTTACTTGAGCGGGTATCCGCGATAGCGAACGACCGTGCGAATTGTTTGTAAGCATGCAACGAACGAATTTTTGATATGGAAGTCACGTGAAATATCGCGAAATAATTCCCGTTTATATCGTCGGGCGTCATAAATCACCGTAAATCACCGTAGGTTTATTGATTTTTCAATTTTACGTTGTTTTTTACGAATTGGAGTAATTAAACGCCCTCGTGAAAATTAGGTTTGCTTAATCCCTCTTAATCCCTTCGAGTTAATCTCCTTGTTCAGTTAATACATTTAATTAAACGATGTGTCCAACGTTTTCGACGTTTAAAACATTTTTGGGGAAATTGTCTTCTAAAATGGAATTTCTTTTTTTCTCCAAAATTATTTTTGGAATTACTTTTGGATTTTGTTGAATGTCAATATTTGAAACACGTGATAAAAAGCAAATATTTTTTTATTACATTGCAGTACAGAGTTGTACGGTCGTCCATTTAAGCACGAACACGCGAAATATGTAGAAGAAACGAATGGGGCAGCGAAGATAGCAGGATGTTTCTCAATTAACTTCACATTCTAACTCTATTTTAACAGAAATTTATCTTGGGGGTTTAATCAGCAAAATAATTAATGTCTCTGTCGTCATGATTTACGAGCGTGCGGCAGGGGCGGTGTCGTGCGAGATGGTTTTAGTGGTGCGATTTTCTCAGTGGAACCGGAAACAGCGTCTCGTCCTGGCATCGGAGCGTGGCTCGTACGACGGCGCTCTTTATCGGGAAATAGAATGGGATAAAATTGGCGTCGGGATCTCTGGTACATGAAACTAGCGGCACTGCGCACCGGCAGCCGGAGATAAGTTACACAGACGCTGCGTGCGTATATCGATACGCAAGAGAGAGAGTGTACAGGAAAGTATTACTGGAAACGTACGATACTTTTTCATGGAGTGCGTGCATCAGGCTGTTAAACTGTGAGTGAAATCGTTTGGTAGAATAGTGATCAAATGAATTTTATAGTTACTGCACAGAAAAAAATGATTATCAAATCAACAATTCATTGTTTCATATATAAGCAAGAATATAAAATCTTCTTGGAAGAATTTGATAATCTTGATCAGACATAATTTGCTTACATGAAGAAACAAAATTTCTTTATGTTAGCAGATTATGTCTCTTTGAGATTATAAATACTTCCAAGAAGATTTTATATTCTTGCTTATACATATATGAAACAATGAATTGTTGATTTGATACTAATTTTTTTTCTGTGACTATCAAATCAACAATTCATTGTTTCATATACAGTAGAGCCTCCCATATCCGAACTTCCATTATCCGAATACTTTAATATCCGAACGTTCTACTATCCGAATGTTCCATTATCACCAAATGTTAATTTTGTTTTCTTTACGTAAAGAATTTTTTTTACGTAAAATTTTTTTGAATATATGAAGTCATTTTTGTTAAAAATTTAAGTTTCTGTTTGAATAAATGAAATTTAATATAAAAATGTGTTTATTCTATTATCCGAAAATTCCCTTATCCGAACAATTTTGTCTCCCTATTATTTCGGATATGGGAGGGAAGAATTTGATAATCTTGATCAGACATAATTTGCTTACACGAAGAAACAAAATTTCTTTACGTTAGCAAATTATGTCTCTTTGAGATTATAAATTCCAAGGAGATTTTATATTCTTGCTTATATATGAAACATCAAATGTTGATTTGATATTAATTTTTTTTTCTGTGTGGTACCAAAAACTTAGTTACATTCAAGAAAACTTTTTGTAATTTGTTGTATGAAAATAATTATTTGATCAAAACAACTATCACTATAAAATTCATTTGATCACTATTCAACCAAACTTTGCTTGATTTTACCAAACATTTCTCTCAGTGTAGGAACGTTCGTTTGTAGGGTGGGACTTCTGGTAGTGAATATTCAGTTCGGCGATTGGATTAATACTAATTCACATTTCCATTCAGTTACTTCATAAAATTTATCCCTTTTCCATTATCACCTAATTACCGCGTATTCGACGCGTCCCACGTGATAATATACTACGCCGATAAATACGAGTTATCCAGCCATGCGCTTGGTAGTCAGAGCCCAAATTGCCGTTGCAATTTCGCATCCGTATGGCATTAACGATCCTCGCGGGAGCCTCGCGACTTGTCAACGCGTCAGCAACCCCCTAACGCTCAAGTCCGGTCTGCAATCGAGCCTGGCATTCAGCCTTTTGTTCGCATCCTTGGCATTGTCTCCGCCACTGATCCTTCATCCGGACTCCTGGAACTGCCCGACCGCTACTATATATCCACCCCTGACTTCCCGTCTTGAATTGTGTCCCATACAGCTGCTGTTTTATCGCTGTTATTATGTCGCTGCACTCAAACGTGTATAGCGACGTTTTGGTATTGACACCGACACTTTATTGCCCTCGAGATAATAAATCTTGCAAGAACGAGAAATGAGATCGGTGTTCTGCAGCTGAAATATTTACAATCGCAATCACACATCGTGATAACCTAATTTTTAATTGTCTGACGAATACGGCGAAATGCTATTATATTATCATAATCACATAATTGACTAATCATCAATGATGCAGTTTCGAGGCAAATGATTAACATAACAAATTGAATTACGCAAGAATGTTGACGTGACGTAGCGTTTTAATTAAAATATAACATTATATATTCATCTATTAGTAATACTATCAATTATTATATAAGCTGGAGCAAAATTGATTATACAGTTTCTAATTATTGTTATGATTTTTATTAATTTTTATGCTAATAATGAAAAAAAAATGTAAAACGAATAAAAAAGTTGGAAAAAGTCAGTTAAACTTAATTACAAATTAAATGCCAAATTTAATGATAAATTAAGCAAAATAAAAAGATATTGTAGCCATAATTCTGTAATTATTAAAGCTTCATGTAAAAAGTACTTAAAAGAAGCTTATATAAAATTGCATATGCGAAAGCGATTAATCGCGATTTTTTAATAAATACTTACGTATCTGTCATCGTCGTCTCGAAATATCGTTCTTGATTAATTAGCCATTAAATAGCATTGTAAGAAAGAGAAAGATAGGACGATCGCGCTCGATTGGACACGCGCGGCAGTGGTGAGAGTCAATCGCTTCGCCGACAGTGCGCCAAACATCGGCCGACGCGGCGCGCGGCGCGCAAAAAGACGGCCGCGGCCTGACGAATCGACACCCCATTCTACTTACGGGCCTCTCGATTTCTGTTCGGGTCACGATGAAATATGTAGAGGAACCGTTCGACGAGGTACCTACGACGATCGCAGGCCAATTTATGTCCGTCGACGGGGGAAGCCACCGGTGCATTATTAATGCACCGGGCCGATAGTTTCGCCGCGCGGAAGCTGCAGCTGACACGTACAAATGTCCGCAGTCACGTCATTAGTCCGGGTACACACTGCCGACTGAGTATATCGCAGGTATAACTTTTGCTGGGAAGTGCATGCGGCGGACTTTCGGTATCGGACCACTACTTACGGCGGCGCGCCGTAAATGTTCCCGATCTACTTTGCTCGTTAGGTTTTTCCCACCGTCCTCCCAAACTCCACGCGTCGAGAGTGCATTTTATTTTCGCCTCGAAATTAGATGGAGGCATGCCGACAAGAGCTTTAACGCAGTTAAAACTCTCTAATTGAGCTTCAGTAATTAATAGAAAGCAAGGAATCGTTGCGCGTGTAAATATTCAGGGCGAATTATGTTACTGGATTATTTTACGATACGATAACATCTTGAAATAACGTTTCTTTGATTGATAGGAAAGGAAACAAAACTTTATTATTTTAATAAATAAATAGAATGATTTATTGATAATAAATTTATCGAATGTTATTTAGAGGCACGATAGATCAGACTGCTAGTGTATAAATGTATAAACGCCGAGAATGTTTGTACAATGCGATTCTGACGTGCACTCCATTAATCAATATTACAAGATCGTGATCTATGACCGTGAGCGTCATATTATATGAATCGGCTCGGAATGTCCTACCAGCGGGAAATGCTTAGTATGATATACTCGCGCGAGTGCCAACACGCGCCATAAATTCCACACACGAAATTCACAACGGCCACGTGCCAAAGTAAGCACTCCATCATCGGACGTCGCGAGAACGCGAGTCCGCCAGTAAACGAGTGAAATTTTAATCTCTGATTTTCATCGGCGCTGGCCGCGACTCGATATTACGAGCGTTTAGCACCGAAGTTTGTTTCGAAGAAATCCTGGCCGGTCGTGCCGTAGCAGTTGGGGAAAACTCGTTCGTTCGTATTTATGACGGCTGCGGGAGCGTGAAACGTACGTATTAAGGGCGCTCCTGAGACTTTTCTGCGGATCTTGCAGACTGCAGCTCGCGGGAAAAAGATCGAGAAAAATGGCGGAAGCAGAACGACACCGTGGCTACACTACCGCCGGTCGTTCCCTTAAACGTGCGCGACGAACTTTTGCGGTGGAAGTTTTTCCCCGAGCGAAATTAAAAATGTTACAACGAGTAACGATGACACGCGCGGGATAACGACAGAATGGGGTGCCTGAAACATTCTATAAGCGATATTCCAAGTGTGAATTATAGCACTTAACTACGTAACTTATGTCCATTTCTACACGGAGAAAAAAAATGTGCTGGAGAATACTAAAGTATATATAGTCCGACACGTTCAACTAAATATTGAGTTGGTTTAGTTGAATCTTGATTTAAAAATGTTGATGGTTGACGTAAATAAACTATAAATAATTGTTGAATCAATCGAATGTTTAGTTGAACGTATCAGATTAAATATTTTAGTTTTTCAACCAATTTTTTCTCAGTGTATCAATGTGGATTAATTTTAATCTCGATACACAGAAAAAAATGAGTATCAAATTAACAATTCATTGTTTCATATATAAGCAAGAATATAAAATCTTCTTGGAAGAATCTGATAATTTTGATTAGACATAAGTTGCTTACATGAAGAAACAAAATTTCTTTATGGTAACAGATTATGTCTCTTTGAGATTATAAATTCCAAGGAGATTTTATATTCTTGCTTATATATGAAACAATGAATTATTGATTTGATACTAATTTTTTTTTCTATGTATAACTTTTTTTTATCTTTGTCTAATTCTTAGAACCAGAAACACGAAACTAGAAAAAAAAATCAATACAAAATTAGACAATTGTGATACTCTATTGTACTCTATCGATTTACCGATACTTTTAAGCGATACAATTTTCAAATGCGCAGGAAGGAATTGGAAACAAGTAGTGCACATTGCGGGAAAATTGTAATAATAGATTTCGATCTTTGCTCTCTCTTTTTCTATCTCTGGAAAAGTAAATGGCCGACTTTTATCTCAATTCTAATCCACTAATGAGTGCACGATAGCCCGGCGCCTTCGATCAATTATACGCCAACGATCCAATTCCATAAGTAAGGAGGGACTCTGGGGGAGAGACTTCACTTAGAAAGGGTACCCTCTTTAAATTCCAATTACAGCCAGTGCGAACACAAAATTGTTTCGCCGGGCTTAACTCCGCTACGCAATTACTTCGATTACGGGCGAGCTCAGTTTTGAGTTTCTAGATCGCTGGAGGAAATTTAAATAATGAACGTCATTTTTGTAAAAATTTTCATTGCTAATTTAAAGACATTAATTTGCATCTCTGAATATTTATGCGCTTGTTTTTATAGATATTCGCTCAGCGATTGTTATAACATTTTCTTGTCTAAAAATATTAAAGAGGAATGATCGATCGACTGTCAACAGAGATGAAGTAAAGGTTGGCGTTCGAAGCAATTGGAAATAAGTGGAGCTAACGGATATAATAACGAAGTTCATCTCGAAACACGGAATAACGAGCGCCATGGTTCGTTTTAGATCACCACGCAACGCTCGCTCCTTTCAAGTCTCTCCCTCTTTCGTCACCGTTATAACTGTCTTTATCTTCTTTTCTATCTAGTCTTGTTGCCCCATCCGTGCCTCACCTCCGTATCATTCGTTATTTCCCGCTGGAAAATACGTCGGGATCGAAAAGATGCGATAGAGAAAGAGAGAGAGAGAGAGAGAGAAGAGAAAGGTGGAGAGATCTTTTCGTTTCTCTTCTTGATTAAGTTGCCGCGATCGCTCTTTCCTATTTTCCTTCTCTCGCTTCTCATCATCGGCGCCAGATATACGCTGGTATATCTACAAGCGACGTCGGTCGCTTCGGTAGCTCATTTTCCTCCTCCGCGCTTCTATATCGACGCGTCGAGAGAGGATGTGTCACGAAAACCGATTGACCAGGGAAAAAGTGGCGATTCGCGTGCGGTCCCGTTCCCGTTTTTTCCCCCGCGTTTTCTCGCGCAGTAATGCGCCTTGTTAAAATTTATCGACGAGACCCACCGAATGTCCGCTTGCCGCGCCGTTATCTTTTTATCCACGGCGTAGACATTCGCACGAATCCTGATCGCCACGATGAAAGTCCTCGCACGGAAACGTTTTGTAACGTCATCGGTTCCTTTATCTGGCTTTCAGTACCGAAGTGCGTCGTAAAGTTAACAAATCGCGTTATGACACGTGCGATACGTTTATCTTCGAGATAGTGCGGTTTTTTTTTCTTTCTTTCTTTCTTTCTTTTTTTTTAAGACGAATCGGTACTTTCGACGTTATTCATCGGTACTGTTTAACGAAGAGAATTACAGCTCTCGAAATGCAGCAGAGACAGCGTCGATCCATCTCCGTTTCTTTCCTTTCAACCGCGAGAGGCGGATTCGTAACTTCGTCTCGTGCAGCGCGCGCGTTTCGGTATTCCTTCTTTCCGATATCTCGATATCACGAGAACCGCCGCATCACGAAAATGAAGCCCTTCGATTCGATCGGCGATTCATCTGCATTCGGCGCACGCCACACGTTTTTCCGCTTCCGTTCCATTCCGCGCTCCCCCGTATAGAAACAGATCGTTCCGATCGCAACTGCTCTCCCGCTTCCACCTCTCTCTCTCTCTCTCTTTCCTCCTTTTCTTTATAGCGCGATAAACTTTTCTTCCCCGCCGTTTCCTTTGTTGCTCCCTGGAGGAGCTGCGGGCCTGGCGGAGTCCACGGCGGAGATACCCCGGCCGCAAGCAATGTGTGTCGGGTGGGCGGCGGTCGTCGATCCCCGGGTGTCTCTCCCCGCGTCTTATAAATTCAACAACGCGCAATAAAGGGTTGCGGCATAATAAAACACGATGTTTACGGATAGTGCACTTCACCTTCCGGCATCAAGGAAAGTTCCGCCGTCGCGTCGGCCGGGAGAGACACTTGTAATGCTTTGTAAAATTTAAATTTGTGATGCCAGATGTTGCATAATGATACCCGCGGAATGCCTTCGCGGGGGTAATCTCAATACCGCGAGAAACTTTGTTGCTGATGTAATAAATATTTATTCGCGCATTTGCATTAGGAAGCCCGTAATAATGAATCACAGTTACATCCGATACGCGGTGACGAGGAGAAAGCGCGCGCGATAAGGAAAATGTTGGACAAATAAAGACGGAGAACGCGCGTCGCCGTCGCATTCGTTCTCATTCCACGTGGATGCCGTAATGCATTTTTTATAATCCCACCTTATCCTCTCCATTCTTCGGGGTTTCCCTGCTCGCGCTTGCAAACGATATAAAAAAAATATATTTTTTTAAATAAAAAAAAAAGAGAAAAGAAAATCCGGCGTAAAAATCCGCATTTTTACACCATAAATTGACGTTGGGTTTTTACCTCGTCAAGATATTAACTACGCGATACACGCGCCGATAAATTTAAATTGCAATTTTAGTTTTACCAGCGTACTCTTTGATATTGGATAACCACCGCGAAACTCGCTTAATACATGAAGCCATATGCACAAACGTCAGTGATATTAACGTGGATTAATATCAAATATGTTTTCTACTGCGGAACTCGGGGAAAAGCTTGTTTACCAATATTAAATGGTTAATGCTCGCCTAAACCTAGTTGTGCAGTCGGGTTGGAGACTGACCAGAGAGCTCCAGACGAATCAGCCGGACGTGGCTCGCAGGTAATTTCGGATGAAGTACGACCGCCACGGGAAATCTGGCGACGAGTGACGCCTCCAGATCCCAGTGGGGCGAGAGGAATATCCATCCTGTGGCCATCATCGGCCCCGACAACAGGCGCTCCCGGCGCGCCGCGGCGCAGCCGATGCACCGTACACTCGCGCCGTGTCGAATTTTACGCCGTGGCATTTTCGCTGTCCCATGCACCGTCACGTGTCACGGGAAAAAGAGCGCCGCAGAAATGGAACTTGCCTCCGCGATACGTACTGTTGAATAACAAATGTGTCACTCGCGCGCGGATATCCGTGCCGCGGGAAATTGCTTCTATTCGCGGCGAATGAGGCGCGCGTTTAAACCTTTCCTCACGTAGTTTTTAATGGGACAGATGCGACCTGAAAACTTGAAGGAGAAAACGCGGTTTCCTCTACTTTCTCCAAATTGTCCATTAAACGCCATAGCGTTCGGATAGATGTTTAGAAACTTAAGCGAAACTCTTTTGTGCGAAACACTGTTCAATTATTTTAACCACCAATTTCTATTTTTTTATTTCTATCTCCATAAGAAGAAAATCTTTATAGTTTTTTTTTTAATTATTTTACGTTATTTTATTTATTATTATTCGAAAAGACTCGTACACAGAAAAATAATTAGTATCAAATCAACAATTCATTGTTTCATATATAAATAAGAATATAAAATCTCCTTGGAAGTATTTATAATCTCAAAGAGACATAATCTGCTAACATAAAGAAATTTTGTTTCTTCATGTAAGCAAATTATGTCTGATTAAGATTATTAAATTCTACATAAAGAGATTTTATATTCTTGCTAATTATCATCATTTTACGAAAGATTTGAACTATTTTTTTGTTTGAAAGCATCCCTTTTATCTTTCGGGGAGATAAAATGCAGATCGATATCCCAAAGGTGTAATACATGAGTAGAATAATTGTAAGGTTGAATTTCTACTGAACGAGAGTGCAGCGACACGCGAAATCCTTCAAGACTGGCGTATGCGATTCGCGTTTGCCAGATAAAAGAGGTAGGGGGAGGGAGAGGGAAGGGAGGAGACAGATAGGTCCACAGAGAGGAAAACTAGACTCGCTGTTTTTTCGCAACCATATTGCTCCCGGGTTCTCCATTGTCGGATGTATTCCGGAGGTAAACAGCCTGCATATTGTTCGAGCATTAAAGAGAGGGATTTTCCGGACTCGATTGCCAAAGGTTCACTGTCTCTTTTTAGGCTTTCCCCCTGGACTCTTTGTGCTGCGTCGATTCGCGAAGGCGATTCGCCAAGGGGCGTATTTAGAAGAATGTAACGCGCCGTACTGAAAGGATGCGCGATTTATTTGCGAGTCGCTCCTCGAATCCGATTTGCGTTATGCGGCTCCTCTTGTCGACGAGTTGATCGTAATTCTGCGCTTAAGAGCGTTCCACAATGGCGTAATCGTAAGAGATTGTAAGGCGCAGTTGTCCATTTCTTTGCCAACACATTGAAAGAAAAGACTGGTTATAACTACCAAATGTATAGTGAAATAGTATCGATTAAGTACTTTGTCAATATATTTGCCAAAAATAATTTTACTTTTCTAAATATTTAGTAACTTATACCAGATTTGATAATACTTACTACACATTTAGTAAAATAAAATTATTTTTGGTTATATTGACAAAATATTTAATTGATACTATTTCACTATACGTTTGGTAGTTATAATCAGACTTTTTTTCAGTGCATAAATAAAAATAAAAAAAACTCAGCTTTGGATAAAGGGTCCGAAATTTGCTCCCGCGTCTAATTTTAGCCTCCAGCCGATCTCAACAGCTTGCTAACGATTGTGTAAACTTTTACTAAAGACGACATGAAACAGGCAACATTGCTACGAGTATCCGTTCATTTCGTTCTGAATTATACTGTTTTGTTTGTTCTTATACTTGCACATAGTGCAGTATAATATTTATTAATTTTTCAAGTCGAATTTCAGCATCAAAGGTAAATGATTTTATCACTTGCCTGTGCCTGTAGATGTAATACATTTTTATTTTGAGATTTTAAGGCGATATCATATACGTGCACTGAGAAAAAAAGTTATTAACTTGACTAAATTGTTCAACTTGATTGAATTGCTTCAGTTCAAGCATTTGCATGTTTAAATTAAATATGTAATTAAGTTAAATATATAAATGCTTAAACTGAAGTTTAAGTATTTTATGTAATTAAGTTAAATATATAAATGCTTAAACTGAAGTTTAAGTATTTTATGTATTTAAGTCACGTATATAAATAGTTGAACTGAAAAAATTTTATCGAGTTAAAAAATTTAGTCGAGTTAATAAAACTTTTTCTCAGTGTGTATCTACAGCGTAGAGAAGCGGCTATTATAATAGAAAGTGAGTTTGTTCCTAATTTTACTCCCCTACGTAATCTTTAATTTTACATAGGGACGAAATTTGGAACACATTTTCTTTTTTATGTCTATGAAAACTATCAAAGTTATATGATGTTTTTTGGTCATGAAACATGTACATTCAAACCTCACGCAAAAAAATATTGTGTGATTTTTACATGGATCTATTGCTTTATCTTCTAAAATTTATATTTTTTGCTGAGGCTGAGACGACTATTTTTGGTATTTTTCTGAATAAATATCTGAATATATAAAAGTTGATTTATGCATTTTTTTTCAATTTTTTTTCTATTTAAAATTAGGGGGACAAAATTTGGAAAATTTTTTTGTAAAATGTAAAATGCGTTTTCACATTTTTATTTTTTACTTTATTCAAATGAACTATTTGGAAATTTTAATTACAGAGTTTTTGAGCCAAAGTTTCAAAGTAAATAATAATGAATTTTTACAAGTTATTGTGTTTATTAGGTTTTAAATACAAGCAAAAAAATTTTAAGTGTGTCCTTTATCCTAAAGTTAACTTATGTTGAAAACGTACAACTGCGCCTTACAATACTTCACAATTATATATAACTGCGTTTACGCTGTTACATGCAGAATGGCCTTCGCGGTTTACGATCTAATGAAGCCTAACTCACCGCGCGTAATATATCAATTTTGCATTCGTAATGAACCTACTGATTTCCAATCTGCTTCAGATTCTTCAATTTAATACAACTGCGTTCCCGTTATCTCGTCTGCATCCGCAATACTATCATCCGTAATGTTATTGGTGCGGGTCGTTATGCAAAGCGGTATCATTCAGCTGCCTTAACGGTTCCTGTTTTGATTGCGCTGTGAATAAACCGGGTTGAGATATCCGCGTAATTGATTCTCAACTCGACGATCGTAAAAAAAAAAACGGATGTTACTTCTCGTCGTCCCTTCGCTTCGACGATTCACGCGCGTTCGTTAAATCATGCGTGGATGTGCGTTAAATCAAGCGTAGATGCATCTCGTTGGAACATTTGATACTCGAATGGCAGTGTCGCGTTTCGCTTAGGCGCGCGCCCTTCGAGAGTTAGTAACGATCCCGTGAAAATAAAAAAATAAGAAAAAAAAGAGGGGGGAAAAGTGGAGATGGGAGCGTGTGTAACACTGTTAGTTTCTACGCGCGCATGTTGCGTTCAGAAAAAGGAGAATATTTCTGCCTGACAAATGAAATTCGTGGTCCAACGCTCTCGAATGAGATAACGCGGAACGAATGCGATGATTCTCCCGTACGCGCGACACCTCGCCGCTCTCTTTCTCGCGCTCCGATCTCGACGATTCATCGGCGCGGTTACAAAAAAGGATCACGGGGAACAAAAATCAGTCATCGCCCCCCGTCGCCATGCACGCGTGCACACACCACCGCGGTGCGGAGTGACGTGATGCGTTATTTCGGTGCGAGCTTTTCGGTGCGCACGGTATAATCTGTGTGCGGAGCTTACGCATACATGCGCATCCAATGGTTTTCATTCATTCATTCCGTCTCTCTCTCTCTCTCTCTTCCCGCCTGCTTTTTTTTTCTGGTCCCGAGCGACCGCAGAAATCAGAGCTCAAGCGAACGACTCAATACACTCGGTTGGCTTTCATTCCTGTGCGAGACAAATTCTATAGAAAGGCACGAAAGCACGAAAAATGACCGACGTCGCGATTTAAAAAGGGCGTTCGCGGCACCAGATGCATTTTCCACGCCAGATGCATATACGTGACCATGCGTCTCGGACAAGTCATCAGGAACGCCGTGACGGCGGCGTCGATAAAGTCAATAATTCGGTGTCGCGTCACCGGAGGCTCGGTTCCGGGTCCATTTAGAAAGTAAATTTGACACTGTCACAAATCGTATACTTTCCAACGATCGTTGCGACCGTTCGTTTCAAGTTCGTTCTTCGTTATAAGAGGACAGTGTTTACGAACTGTCTCCTGTTCATATAGAGCTCGACTCAAAGATCGCAATGCAAACGGACCTTCACGGGTTTAAAGTGGAAAATCAAGGAACTCGCGCTGGTAGCGCGCGAAAACTCGATTCCGTCGGACGTGCCGGGGTCGGGAAATTCGACGAAAGACGAGAGACAGATACGCGGCATGGGCAGCGACTCGTGTCAGGGCGGAGTGATAAAACAGAGAGCAGCTTAAACAAGACCGGCCCCTAACTCGGTCCGGCGCTTTTCGAACAGCCGGGGGGTTGGGGGATGTGGGCGAGCGGCGGCGGAACGAAGGGTTAAACACGGCCGGCGGCGAAGGGATGTAGGTGCGCATGTAACAGCGTAAAACAATTCGTTTCACGAAGAACTGGACGTCACAGTTAACGTATCAAACTTTCAATTATTCATTAAGCTCGACGGAAGAATAACATATTTTTTTTCCTTTAAACCGATATTTTTCGCCGCCGCGAAAGAGAAGGAAGAGATTCCAAATAAAGAGCTTACACTGAGAGAAAAAATTGTAGTGGTAACAACTATAAGGGGACAACCATACAAATTTTGTTAATATAATTATAATATATAGTTAAGTGAACTGTATTGTAGTTATTGCAACTAAGTTTATGGTTAAGAAAACTAATAAAAAATAGTTGTAATAACTTTATTATATAGTATACTACAACTACTTTTTATTAGTTCTCTTAACCATTAATATAGTTCACTTAACTATATATTATAATTATATTAACAAAAAATATATGGTTGTCCCCTTGTAGTTGCCACCACTACAATTTT
The DNA here is from genome assembly GCA_003595255.1 of Solenopsis fugax. Classification (NCBI taxonomy): domain Eukaryota; kingdom Metazoa; phylum Arthropoda; class Insecta; order Hymenoptera; family Formicidae; genus Solenopsis; species Solenopsis fugax. Next base: position 10,076 of record QKQZ01022327.1, on the reverse strand, counting down.
TTCTCTCTGTGTACACTGAAAAGAAAAGACTGGTTATAACTACCAATTGTATAGTGAAATACTATCAATTAAATATTTGGTCAATGTAACCAAAAATAATTTTACTTTTCTAAATATTTAGGAACTTATACCAAATTTGATAATACTTACTAAACATTTAGTAAAATAAAATTATTTTTGTTCTATTGACAAAATAATTAATTGATACTATTTCACTATACATTTGATAGTTATAATCAGACTTTTTTTCAGTGCATGAGCTCCGATCGCCGTATAAATTTTATAAAAGAAGAATAACAATTACCAGGAACTTTTTTAGTATTTTTGAGAGCACATCAGATCGCGAAAATAGAAAAGAAAATTTTATTTACTTTGAATCTCTTTCTTAAATAATTCTTCATACACTGAAAAGAAAGACTGGTTATAACTACCAAATGTATAGTGAAATAGTATCAATTAAATATTTTGTCAATGTAACCAAAAATAATTTTACTTTTCTAAATATTTAGGAACTTATACCAAATTTGATAATACTTACTAAACATTTAGTAAAATAAAATTATTTTTGTTCTATTGACAAAATAATTAATTGATACTATTTCACTATACATTTGATAGTTATAATCAGACTTTTTTTCAGTGCATGAGCTCCGATCGCCGTATAAATTTTATAAAAGAAGAATAACAATTACCAGGAACTTTTTTAGTATTTTTGAGAGCACATCAGATCGCGAAAATAGAAAAGAAAATTTTATTTACTTTGAATCTCTTTCTTAAATAATTCTTCATACACTGAAAAGAAAGACTGGTTATAACTACCAAATGTATAGTGAAATAGTATCAATTAAATATTTTGTCAATGTAACCAAAAATAATTTTACTTTTCTAAATATTTAGGAACTTATACCAAATTTGATAATACTAAACATTTAGTAAAATAAAATTATTTTTGTTCTATTGACAAAATATTTAATTGATACTATTTCACTATACATTTGGTAGTTATAACCAGACTTTTTTTCCAGTGTATTTTCGAACCGTCTTATATCCATATTTCAAATACATGGGGATTACGGAAAGCCACGGTAAAGCTTCGTAATGCAAGTAATTTTCATCTGAAAAGAAAAATCGGTGTTTAAATCTCGACTTGGAAATAAGCTCTTCAAATGTGCGAGCATGAAACATTACGTTCATATTGATCGATACCTACAGACGCGTCTCAGGAGAATGCCACGGCGAAGAAGTTAAAAAGTTTCGTAAGCTTCTTAATACTCACGATAAATCAGTGGCAGGAATAAACATTCATATACGATATTACTTGAAAAACACCGCCGCTCGCTTCTGCCTCTCTCTCTCCTTTACCCCCTTTTTGCCGGTTTTTGCTCATAAATTCTAAACGCTCTGGCGTGGGAAACGTCCAGTGTATTAAAAAATTAATTAAGAGAATTTGTGGCTGTTAGCGTGCAAGATAATATCTCGTCGTGGAAAGGCGCCGCGGTGGCAGGAAATAATAATAATAATAAGTTTACTGATGATATAATTCATGGCGATTAAAATCGATAAATATTGATTGTGACGAGAAAGAGAGAGAGAGAGAAAGAAAGAAAGAGAGAGAGAGAGCGCTGTCTCCTCGCCGCAGTTTGCACATTTTACGCTTCGTCAACGAACGCTATTGATAATCACGTTTTATTGCGTCTTGCGTGACACCCCATCGGCGAGAGCTTGCAATTACGCGAGATTTTATATCCTACCTACCGGTATACTCGAGACGCGAACGTGCGATAAATCTTTATGCCTTCCTCTCTGTCTCCCGCTCTTACTCATTTTCTCGTAAACGGGATTTATGCCGGCCGTCCCGCTTGCTCTTCCGAGCGCTCCCTTCTTTTTTTTTTAGACGTTCTTTATACTTACGCAATGACTGAACTCAGCTTGTCCGGTTGTCTCTCCGTCTTCCTTGACTGGGAATCTTTCTTGACTCGATCCAAGCTGTTTTTAACTTCAACTCCCTTCTCTTCGAATCTGCTATAAGATGCGTAAGCAGTGAGTAACAAAGTGAATGAATAAATACGAGAAAGAGTGCTTTTAAAATTACATGTTTATTATTCGAGACATCGTCGTTACACTGACAAGGAAACATTCTCAAGTGTGAATTTCTGATTTTAATGAAACTTTGTATACATATAGGTTACATAAATAGATGAATTTAGAAAATAACAGTTGCTTCTCAAAAACGGTTTTAAGGATTAAAAACATCTCTCATGTCTAAAGCAATTTTCAACTTTTTTTGTTATATCTTAAAAACTATTCAAGATATCAAAAAATATTTTATACAAAACTTTTACCATAAAATTATTTCTATTCATTCCAGTCAATCATATTTTTTAAAATTAATTATTAAAAAAATTTTTTTTCCAAAAATTATTTAAAAAAAATATTATTAACGGTAATGAATAGAGGTACTTTTATTGTAAAACTTTTGTATAAAACATTTTTTGATATCTTGAATAGTTTTTGAGATATAACAAAAAAAGTTGAAAATTGCTTTAAACAAAAGGGGTTTTTACCCCTTAAAATAATTTTTGGGCAGCAACTGATATTTTCTAAATTCATCTATTTATGTATCCTATATGTATACAAAGTTTCATTAAAATCAGAAATTCGCACTTGGAAATGTTTCCTTGTGAGAGAAATGTTTGGTAAAATCAACCAAAATTTGGTTGAATAGTGATCAAATGAATTTTATAGTGGTAATTACTAAATATATAGTTGTTTTGACTAAACAATTTGTAGCCTTAATCAAATAATTCTTTTTATACAACAAATTACAAAAAGTTTTGTTAAATGTAACCAAGTTTTTGGTACCAGTAACCATAAAATTCATTTGATCACTATTCTACTAAACGATTTCTCTCAGTGTATCCTACGTAATAGTAAGATGTATAAATACAGTCGATAAATACGCGCAAATGTTAATTAAATGTTTACATGTCGATTAAACCGCAACCCCCGACGCGATCTCCGCCCCGACGCGATCTCCTCGTGATAATTTTCCGTAAAATAACATCTCGCCGCTGTTGCTTCCCATTACGCGCACCTGCGAGTGACGTCGAAACCCGCGCCCATCAGACGGTTTCCGTGTCGTCGACGTCGATTTTACGCGCCGATAAATAAATCGCTAGGTACAAAAGCGACAGGCGGCGGCGAGGGCGGGGCTCCCCGCCTTGCGCGTTTATTTTCCGGGGATTCGGAAAACTGCTGTTCTCGCGCGGCACGCGGTACCATCACCCGTTCCAAAAGCGACCGGAAGCGCCGTGTCGCGAAAGATTTAGCTTCTGGCGGCTGATTCGACGACAAGAGTCACCGTCGCTACATGTACCGGAAGCAACGACATTGATGAATTCGCGACGCGCCGTGGACGCGTTTCGAGCTCGCGCGGCTGAGAATGGCTTATTCTACGTCACCGCTGGCGCGCATTCGCGATTCACCCCCCTCCCCCCAAAAACGCGTGAAACGGCAAAACTAACGGAAGAAAGCACGCTCGTGTCTCGCGTAAAAAATTTGACCGTGCTCCGACACGTAAGTGGAGGCGACAATGGGACTACGCTCAACTCCGAGAGAGGGAAAGTTTCTCTCCGAAAGGAGAAACGCGATTAGATTAGTCTGTCCGAATCCATGCGCGCGTGCATTATTTTGGACACTCTCGCGCGGCGGTGGAACTTATAATTAGTTTATCACATATCCGCCAAAGTTTATGTACATTAAGCAGGCTACCATAAACTAAGTTTGCGCCCTGTTTGTTATCTGTTGCACTTTGAGTAAATCGGCAAGAGAGGGAGAACTTGCCGACAATGGCTCTGCGACCCGATATACGCCGCGTTGCGTAAAATGATGTATCAAGCAAGCGTGAATTTCGGTTTCTATAGCTCTTGCTATTAACCTCGAAAATACATACATCGTGATGTTTGCTAACGCGTGGTAATTGGTAACACTATCGCGTTTGTTCCGCCTAAATTATATCGCGTAGTAATACAATTGAAATATAAAATAAACAGTTCAATTCTGGTTTCATTAGGTCGGGTATTATTTTTTTTTAACTTATAAATTTTGTAAAGTATAGAATTTATTCAATAACAAAAATATCTTGTCTTTTATGTATGGAAAAAATGGTTTTTTTTTGCTGAAGTATCTAAAAATTTAACTAGATACAGATTTGAAAACAATTTTGTTGGATTATTAAAATAATTACGAAGGACGTTCAAGCATGAGTTTCGCCGCAAAAACTTTTGACGTTCTAGAAATCAATTTGAATATCGTACATATTTATTTTCAAATCTGTATTCAAATCTAAATTTTTGATATTATAGCAAAAGTATTCTTACCGAGTGTTAACTACACACTACAAAAATTTAGCTAAATACAGATCAGAAAATAATTTTATGTTGAGCTATCAAAATAATTATGCAGGCTACCTAAGTATGATAATGTTGCTGCAAATAGTTTTGACATTCTAGCAACCAAGTTAAATATTTGATACAACTTTTTAAATGATTCAATAATTATTTTCAGATCTGTATTTCAGCAAAATTCTTTCCATGCAAGATATCGTGACAAAGATATAAAATGAGTGCAACTCGCTAAAAATGAGTGATGTCCCAGAAAGAAATTATTGGAATTTATTTGGAACGCTTTTACAATGTTGTTTATTTAAATTTTATTTCGAATACGCGACAAGTATTATTTCTTTGTTATCTAATGCACAAATTACAAGTCAGTTTGGTCTGCAATATTTTCGAAAATGCTTGCATTTTGCATAAACTAGAACGCTCGCTATTTTGTGTAATTTGTGTAAACAATTGTCTCGATATATTAACAGGTATTAAATGGCTGTATCACACAATTTCCCTAATAAAGCGCGCAACAAAATTTATATTCTCGAGTAGTTTACACGTTTCATTGGCTATTGTCATATTAAATTAATAACTCCCACAAGAGCGCGTACATCTATTGTATAAACGCGGGTTTGACTTAATTACACTGCGCGCTAAAACAATGTCCATCTGTACTCTCGGAATTTCGGATTAAAATTGAAAATGATAAGTCGTAAGATCAACATTCTCCCGTTTATTTCCGCTCTCTTATTCAGAAACAAAAGCCCCGTGCGCTCTCCCTCTTCCTCACCTTCTCATCTCTCTAATTCAAATATTTATCTTCTTCAAAATAATTAATATAAGATTTATAAATTGAGATGAAAAAGGTGCAACAATGTTTTATTGCAAAGCTAATATTAGCAATAATATTTAACTGGCAACGCAGCCGAGAATAAGCGCGGGAAGTTTTCGCGCTTAATAAAGATTTACTTTACGTAAGTATAATCTTCAGCGGCAACATTTGCAGCAATTCACACGCGGCTACGTTTCCCTTTGATTTCCACGAAAGTCGGCGCGTTACGTTTTGCTTTGGAAATACGCGGTTTAGTCTGACCGTACGCAACCGCGCTCGATCAAAGTCCCAGCCAACTTGTCCCCGATGCTTGACATGTGTTAAAACTGCGTTTTCCTTTCAATAATCCCCGTCATAATCGCTGCGCGTAACTACAGTTAATTAGCACCGAGTTACAAAAGCGTTCTCATCGTCGAGCGCTGGCACACGCGCTTTGATATTATCCAGGGTGTGTCAAACTGCCTATCACGCCGACCGATCTTAACAAACTTTGACGATGAACGATTAAGGAATATGCATCCTTCATCTTGTCTGCCGGCGGTCGTCGGTCATCGTAACCCAGTCGGTCCCCGCAACGTACGACGGACGATAGCTCGTTTTAATTGAGCGTGCAATGGCGACTCATTACTCACAACGGAGACGTCACTTTGCCCCCGTACAAGGGTCCCGAATGAATTATTAGCTTTAATTATCAGCTGCGACAGTTTGTAATGCAATGTAACCGCAGCAATGAGGTCGGCTCGTCAATCATTCAATGACATAACATTTTTCATATTCTGAATTTGGAATTCTGTCTTTATTATTTATCGCCATGTTTCATTATTCTTATTGTTTTATCGTTATATTTCGCATCTTATATTTTATTGAAACGCTAAACAATTGTAATATCAATGGTCGCTCTGGTTATTATATTTATATTCATTTCGCGGACGGCATATTCATCGAATCAGCCCTGAATAATTGTAGTGCGTTATTATTAATTGCATCAGTAATCTTTTAATTTTCGCAACCCGATACATAACGCATTATGCAACATTAATAAAATAATTACCGTGCCACATATGTGCTATTTAAATAACTTAGAAATGGATACCGCATTGTACAGTGCGAACGTTCATGTTTGTAAAAGAACTTGACACCATAATGCAGTTTGCAAAGAATGCTGGTCACCGCGACTCATTCCAACAACAACTTTTACTTGTGTCTTAAGCGATGCGTCGCGACTATAAGGGAGTTTGTCAGGTAATATCCCACAAACTTCGAACGATCAAGAAATTTGCATGTTCCATCTTGCCTATACCATAATGGCAAACAGCCGCTTGGGCTTTGTGGTCAACGCGACGGCTGCCTGCAATGGTGTTTCATGCGATAGTTTAAGTTAATTGCTCTACTACCCGAAACTAATCCTAACAAATGCAGGCGAGTCGCTGCAGTTTTCAGTTCTCCGCACGCCGTGTGCTAACCAAGTAACGCCTCCAGCAATTATACACGCGCATCTAGTAGGTACTGCCAGAGTACCGTTCAAAGTGTAACCAACGTTTTGAACGAGTCGAGATGGGAGATTAAGAAAATAAAAGATTGCCACAAGGAAATAAAATAATATAAATTAGTATTTTTTAAATCTAAAATTAAAAAATCTCAAATAAAGTATCAAAATATTCTATGATAGCCACTCAAGGAATATTCTCACTTTTGATACCATTTTAGTACCTTTATCACCCTTTTTTACACAGAAAAACAATTTTACTGTACTATTTAAAAATTTAGCTAAATACAGATCAGAAAATAATTTTATTTTGGACTATTAAAATTATTCTCCAAAACTGTTGCAAAAAATTTTGACATTCTAGTAACCAAGTTAAACATCCGATACAATTTTTTAAATGGTTCAACATATTTCAATTATTTTTAGATCTGTGTTTCAGCAAAATTATTCTTTCCGTGCAAGAATTTTTGGAGAAAAAGTGTAAAACGTGAAACTTACTTTATTCTTTGATATTTGAATGTACTTTAAAAATTTGTTTGAACATTATGATAGATATTTTCAGCAATTGTTTACAAAATGTAGACATATAAAAAAATACTGGTTCACTGTTGCAATGACTCAAGACGCATAAATTAACTGACGCAGAAAATTAAAAGAAATTCTTAATCTATATAAATGCAGTTCTTTTCCGATTTATCAGAAATTGATTTTCGCAAAATCAGCAGTCTTAAAAAAGTTGATTGTTTCGTTTCTTGTTTTAAAACTTTATCTCTCTGGAAAAATCGAAAAGTTGTAATTTTTATTTGATTGTAGGTCGAACGAGAAAGAAACATATTGTGAATACCGCTTAAAATTTTTAAGTCAATTAGATTAAAACTAGATAAGTTTTCGTGGCAGTTTTGAAAAATGTTATTTCACTGTTAAAAAAAACACATTTAAAATTTTGCAAACAGTTTGTATGTTAATAAAAACTTTTGCAGGTCTTTCAGTTTTAATCTGCTTTTTCTCTCGAGATTCAAGCTATTAAAAAAATGTTTAAAAAAGTAATCGATTTTTAAAAATTTAAAGATAATAAAAAAAGTAATTAAGCAATAATTAAATGTGAATATACTATATTGATTTCACATGCCTTTTTGAGAACTAACACAAGCTTTTTGTAATAATTACACGAGGACTATGTACAAAATTCAGCTCGTATCGCTCGTACGCCACGTTACACGCGCTGCAGCGATCCTTCTCCAAAACATTTCCGCAGCTGACTTTGGGATCACTCCAAACGCGTACTCATTGCGTTCAACCTGAATGAATAAACACGGCGTTTACGCGAAATGCCGGCTGTTTCGCTTGTAATGCCGCTTGAAACCGGCTTGTACGCGTGCTTGGATAGAATCGTGGCTACACGTCAACGTAATCTCGTTGTTTTTCGATAATCAGAGTCGCGCGTCTGTTTATATTTAAAATTCTAATCAATCGCGAAAGCGCAAGGCAATTGAGCGAAGCGATAAAGTGACATTATTAAAAATGGATATTTAATGACGAGTCGAGTTGGTCCCCGAATTTTCGGTAATTAATGTTACTGCCGATGTATCGAGTTGATTATTAGGTCAAATTTAATTAAATGTTACTGCCGCGGCGCAAATGGTACGCGTTAATGAGCCGTTGTTTACGAATTTAAAGGTAACGAGCTTTGAAAGCTCGCGGGTTATTCGTTATTCCTGTGAATGAATTTGGCGATCATTTGTATGTTAATTGTCGACGTGTTATCTTTTTGCCGGACTTGTAACTAATTTGCGTAATTGGAAGAAGGTACGTCGGCACTGCGCCACGCATTCCGGGCGCATTGCACGTGGAGGCATGTCACGCGGTCAGTGCAATTAGGAATCAAGTGCAGGCGCATGTTGCCTGTTCATACACTATTTGCCATTATCTACAAGTACTCTCGTTACAACAGAGTGAAATGCGAAACGAAGCTACAAAAAGAAGAGTACAAGCGAGAAGATGTGTTAAAAGTGCCCGCAACTTATACAAATCATTTCCAATATTCGTGAATTTTCTAGTTCGTAACGCATTTGCACAAAATTGATTGATGTAGGACGAACAACATGTAACGTGAATTACAGTTACACTGAAATAAAAAAGAGTTTTATTCCGAATCGGATAAAAACTCATTCATCATCCGCGGAGCGTAAGAGAATTGCAATATTTTAATTAAATCGGTATCATTTTCAGTGAAAACAAAGGCTTGTAAAGGCTTATGTAAAAACCTGGGTCGCAGTTGTTACCGCATATAACTCAGGGAAAGTACCGCAGAATTATAAACAAAAGCACGCAAATATTTACGACGAAACTTCAAGAAGGACTTCTGGCAGGATTGTCTTCAACTTTCCTTTCTTCATATTTTTCTCTTCTTTTACTGTACATATTCTTTACGTTCCCTTGCCATTTTTATTTGCGTTCGTAGTTCGCAAAATGTTCTGCTATTCTTTGTCTGTGTTTCGTCCTATTACTAAAGAGAGTCTGAAGAGATCGATCTGCTTGTTTGTTGTGCAATTCCACAATAATAATAATGATAATAATAATGATTAATATTAATAATTAATATTATTAATGTACACAGAAAAAAATGACTATCAAATCAACAATTCATTATTTCATAAGCAAGAATACAAAATCTTCTTGGAAGAATTTGATAATCTTGATCAGACATAATTTGCTTACAGGAAGAAACAAAATTTCTTTATGTTAGCAAATTATGTCTCTGTGAGATTATAAATACTTGCAAGGAAATTTTATATTCTTGCTTATATATGAAACAATTGTTGATTTGATACTAATTTTTTTCTGTGTAATATTATATAATAATAGTTCTCTAAATAATACGTGAGAACAGTTGCGAGTCAAGCTCTTATAAATTTTCTGAGCTTTTTATAACTTTCGTTGACGACATGAGCTCTCTCAATACATGTATAGAAAGAACGGTTTTGCTAAAGCATCTAGAAATTTAATTGGATACAGATCTGAAAATAATTTTAATAGGCCATCAAAATAATTAGGTTGGATTCTCAAACTAAATTGCTAGAATATCATTTTTTACAGCATTGCTCATCATGCTTCAACATCATCCATCACAATTATTTTGATGGTCCAATAAAATTATTTTCAGATCTGTATCCAGCTAAATATTTAGGTACTTGAAGAAAATCTTTGCGTGTATATAATATATATACTTTTGTTTATATATAACACTTTTTCAGTAAAAAAAAAGTAAATCATTTTTTTTCCTACATACACAGTAAAAAATAAAATTCTAATTTTAACATTTTTTGCATGTCCCAGAAAGTCCACTCTAAATTTTAAGTTAAAATAACTC
>QKQZ01022325.1:0-18436 GCA_003595255.1 Solenopsis fugax | reverse complement strand
AAAGAGCGTGATGTGAGATTCAACAAGAGTAAATAACTTTTAAAGCAATTATATGATGTTATCTCGAGTTAGATTTTTATGATTTTTTACTGAAGATATGTACTTTCTCATTTTGTTTTTTATAAAAATTATAATTTGTAACGATTGTAATATCTATTATATTAAAAATGGATATTAATTGAAATCAAATATATTTATTAACAAGAAATTTTATTATTACATTGATATAATTTTAACAAAACGCGGAATACGATCTCACATCACATTGAATTTTATTTTTTATAAAGCCAAATTGTTAATAAATGAAATGGATAAGCTTCAAAACTTTATGTTAAAATTGGAACTTTATAATAGAATAAAAATTAATTATGTATAATAACGTATTCTCTCAAAAATACATTGATTACAATTTACGTTATTATAAATATTTCTTGTAAGAATATTCTTTGTTCTTACAAGATAGAACAATGTTTCTATTTATTTGCAATGTTTAAATAATGTTTATAAATTTGCATATTACTTTTTTGCACTAATTTATAAAATATTTAATATTGGACAAATATTTAGAAGAGGAATTAAAAAAAAATATGCCTAAGTCATTTAATGTCTTTTTCCCTAATAAAATTTTTATTTTAGATATGCAATATGTAATAATTTTAATTAAACGATCTATCCTTTTCAATAATTTAACTGTAAATAACCTAACAATCTATTTCAATAATCTACCCCTCTATATTTAATAATTATTAAAATTTAAAATGTGTTTTCTTATTCTCCCCTCCCTCCCCCCATTGTTTCTAATAAGAAAAGAAACTTTACTTTGATTGATTTTGTTTGAATTTGTATATTTAATTATTTTTTATTATATTTCAGACAAATAATACTTTCACAATACAATATAAATTGAGAGAGGACTAGTATATAGTCATTGTAAAACTTAGTGCGGAAAATAATATTTCTTGTATGATTTTAAATACATTTTCTAATTTTTTTTAACTGTGCACCATTACTTTTGGTAATATTTTGGTAATATTAACGTATTCAGATTTTCTTTAATTTAATCGTATTTATATTATTTTTTTAGCTACATAATAATTAAATACTGAAATCTATTTTCTCTCTGTAGGTGTATACATATCTGAACGAATGCAATCACAAGCACAATAGTACTCTTTTATTAATAAATGATGGAAAACGAAAACAAGATTAAGTATCTTTCATAATTTTTTAAAGCTTATCCATTTTAAGAATCTATGAAGTTTTTACTTATGATTTAATGCATCATTCAATAATTTAATTTAATACATTTTTCATAGATTCATTAATAAAATTTTTATTTCTCACCGTCCGATGCGCAGCAGTGGAGTTGTCAGCAGCGTAGCTACGATGATTCTGTAACATAAAATAAATAACAAACATAAGATTCAAATTAAAGTAATGCTTAAAAGAATTAATGATTTATATTTTTTACATGTACAGATTTTTTGTTTTTTAATTAAATATCTATTAAAATAATTATGTAATTTTCAAAATCTTCATAAAAATAAAGTTTTCTAAAGTTTCAAATTCAAATTCTTTAATTATTATTTTCAAAACATAGAAATAAAATTAATAAATGCGAAGAAAAGACTAATTTTACGCAAGTAAGTAATAATGTCTTACCTCTAAGTTGCTCCACCGATGCCCGATGTCTCTCCTAGACCTTCTTCTCATTTGAAATTGTCAAACCTCCTTTATTCTTCCTTCTTCAAATCAAGTTTGTCAAACTGATTCACGAACTACTCGTTCTAGAGTAAATCAACCTCTCATCTACCGCGTTCTGTAAAAGAAACGTGAATATAATTAAGTTAGCTTCTTTTCCTGCGAGGTCAATTTGACGAGTCAATTATGACAGCACTCTACGTTTTTATTTTCGCTCAAACGAGTATTAAAAAAAACGTTTCAAACAAATTATCAATATTGAACCTATATTTTCGATTATTTATTGCTTACCAATTAAATCGCGATGCCACTCATTTCGGAGCCACTTCGTTCCGCGTCCTGTAAAGGTGTCCATCGCATTCTGTAACAAAAGAATGAATTAAAGTGGCAAAGCAGTTTCATTTTCTACGCGATCAACTTGACGAGCGTCGCAACACGCGCGACGGCGCTATACGTTTTGATCTTTGCTCGAACGAGTATTGCAAAATACGTGTTCGAACGAATCAGCGTATAAATCTGTTACTGGATTTATTACATGATTGTTAGATATTAAGTTTCTCTTACCAGCCGAATGAGAAGTGACGCCGTGCACTCGTTCCCGTCGAGCCGAAGTTCTGTTCCGCGTCCACCACGTTCTGTAAACGGAACAGGAATGGAATTAAAATGGCGAGAATGACTTCGTTTCTAGCACTATCAATTTCACACGCCAAAATCGCGTAATATATCGCGACGCTCTGCGCCGTGGCGATGCTACATATTAGATTTCCGCTTGCTTTACTCGCAATCCGATACTATAACCATCGCCTTGTCAATTCGTGTAATACATTTTCAATCAATTAATTACTATGCGCGTTTTTACGGATCGCTGATATATGAGCATCAATTTATTACGTAGCATTCGTTACGCTTACTTATTAAACAAGCTGTGACGCCTCTCGCTCCGGTTTCGATCCGTTCCGCGTTCGCTGCATTCTGCAATCACAAGTGCAAATTAAGATGACGAGCCGGCTTCGTTTCCGCACGGTCAACTTTTCGCCAAGATCGACCGCGCCGCGGCCGCGCTGTGGCAGCGCTACACGCGAGCATCAAATCTGCATAACGCGATGATTGAATTTGCAGTAAATATTACTGCGAGATTGATGTAAGTCTCACCTGTTTGGTGTATGGGTGATGTAAGCTAGCCACATTGACGCATCCGCTCTGCAGCCGGTCCGCCCCGTGTCCGTTCCGCTGCGTTCTGCAAGTGAAACATGAACACATCGCTTAAGATGGCGACAAGCGGCTTCGTCTTCGCGCGAACAACTTCACGCGATAAGACCGACGCGACACCGCGGCGACGCTACCATGTCCCACGCTCCTAACTTTGCGTTTATGCATTATCGGGCAACAAATAATATACGTTGTCTTTATGATAATTATTTCACATTCGCTCGAGTAAACGTATTAATATTATAAGCAGATATCCGCGCGCGTCACTTGCAATGTACGATGCTCGTCGTTTTATCAATTATTCACGCGATACAATTTTTCGGCATTAATTATTCGAGAATGCATGTTTTCGCGGATCATCGATATACAAGTACCAAATCTTTATTATGCGATGATCAGCTTGGCAGAAAATATTATTGCGGGATCAATATAGATTCCGCTTACCTGTTTAATGAGTTTGCGATGCCACTCGCTCCCGCTTCGATCTGCATCGCGTCCGTCGTTTTCTGTATTCAGACGTAAATGCGAGTTAAAATGGTGAGCCGGCTTCGTTTTCGCGCAGTCAATTTTACATGCGTCAAGCTCGACGCCGCGCTCGCGCCGCGACCGCGTAACATACGACCATTGAATCTACTCGTTATGCGATAATTAAATTGACAATAACTATTAATGCGAGGTTTTGCTCACCTGTTTAATGAGCTGCGATAACGCCTCCGTTCCAGAGCCCGTCCGTCCCGGATCCTTTGCGTTCTGAGAAAGAAACGTGAATGCAGTTGAAGACGGCGGAAAGCGACTTCGTCTCCGCGCGGTCGACTTTACGCGCCAAGATCGATAATCGATACTTTCGATCTTAATTTTGCATTTATTTTTCTCATTACGATACAAATTATTATTATGTTTAAGACACATCTCTCAGATTATAATCACTTCTAAATAACAATAAAAAAATGTAAATAAATTAAAATATGAGTCAAATTGTCTCCCTACACGATATCGATTCGATTAATTATATCTGACTTATCGAAACATCTGATGTTCTGTCACACGTGGTTATATGCAATGTGATTTAGTTGTGTATGTCTATATACAGACTTGATATTCATATAAGCAATTTACTAAAAAGATGTGTAAATGTGTCATGTAACGTTTTTTAATTAGAAGCATTCAGTTTAAAAAAAAGCGTACTCAGTGTTGCTATATGAATTTTCTTACCTCAACTTAACCTCAACAGGTCGAGGTTTCGTTTCTGAAAAATTCAGGAGGGAAGAGTCACGCGGACCGCAAAATACACGCTTTTTATAAATAAAACAATAGTAATAAATACCAATGACATCGATAACTAGATTAATGAATTCCTTTGACATGAATTCGAATCGTTGGTACACGATTTGATGATTAATAACAGCGGCGTGCCGTTTGACAGTCACGAGATGCGGAGTAAATATTTTTTCAAGCTTCTTTTAAGTTTTTCGTACACTTGTCACATTGTTGTTTCGCATAATGCATTGTTCACGTTTACATTTTAGGTCGACACTGTATAAAATGCTTTTGTAAAAAGTGTCATTCGCATAAATCAGTTGGGCTACGATTTTCTATCTATCCTGGACAATATCTTGCCCACATGTTCCAAAGACCTTTCCCAAATACGGTTTATTTTGGATAATCCATGCCACTAAACTAAAATATTGGAAAACGTGCATAGCCATGCGCAAGATTTGATACTAGCGTGTAAGGTGTTTGGAGTTTTGGTTGAGCAATGCAAGAAAATTCCAGAATTGCAAACAGATCTCCATGCAACACATGAAACAGTTTATATTCTCAGCTCACTACAACCAAACGCGAAATGTGGTGCGGTCTATTACTTGCTGGTTGTTCTACTTTATCATTATCCCGAAGTCTGTGAGAGATTTAAGGCATATTGGACAAAAGCTTATTTTACAAGTTAAATATTTTTTTTACATTGCTTATTAAGCCTAATCAAAATGAGAAATCATATACAAATAACTAATTATTTTAATGTTTTCAGAAATTAATTAAGAAAATAATACTATTACAAATTGATTGCACACAAGAGAATTTGGTTAACACTAGTGCGAGATGTTCTGTTCTTTTATTCTCAATTATCGCACAATTGAGGATATGTTATCATAATTAAACAATTATGTTATGTAATTAAATAATGAATGATTAGCTTACTCATCAGTGGGAATATTATAGTTTGCTTCATTTATTGCAAATTCCATTTTGGAAGTATTCCACATCTCCATCGAGAAAACGATGAACACTGGAAACGAGCACTTAATTACATATGCTAACGAACAAACTTCGAAATTTGCTATGTAACTTACTCGAAACATAGAATTTCGTGAATTCCCCACGTGGTACGAGAAACAGATTATGAAACAAAAACACATTTTGTTTCATAACGCGTGCATATAATTGTAGCTAATTATTATTATCTATGCTTGATGATGGATTTTCCATTAGATGGTAGAATTTCAATATTATTCTAATAAATCCAATTGTGTTTAGAGGCCTCAAAGTATTGTTATGGATTGTGTGTGTGTGCATAATACCATGATTGTCTGTTTATTTTCTCGGCATTATCAATAGAATATTCTTTTATTGTGCGCAAGACTAAGCATCATTCATGCAGTATTATAGAACTATCAACTCCATACAACTTTATGCTTCTAATCGACAGATTAATTACAAAACAATGATCATTGTTAATTACTACATGCAAACACAATTATTATACATTGGGAAATTGTTATATAAATACTACAAATATTATTAATTATTGCATCTTCATTAAATCATACGAATATTTTATATTTAATAAAATCATGTGTAAATATTTCAATTAAGTGCACAAATTTATTGTATAAATAATGCTATGATCATAAGGAATTTATTGGATGAATTTATCGCATATTCGCATTTTGCTGAACAGTATGTCGTATCCAGTAACGCTACGATCACACGTAGTTTACTTGATGGAACTAATGAACGTTTGCACTCTACCGACACTCTCTCTATGTTATATCCAATAGCGGATTTTGCATTAAATGCAACAGATACACATAATACTATTACAATTTCTGATGCCGCGTTTAATAAAAAATCAATCTCGTCGATTCTCTCCAAAAAAAAATAAGGATTATTTTCAATTATTAGTACAAAAACTAAATTAGAAAAAGCAGCTCTTTAATTGTTTCGAAAGAGTAATATGTAAACAAAAATGTAGCAATAAAATCATTAGTGGACATTTAATGCCTAAACATGTGTAAATATGTATTTGCAATGAATTCAAAGATATAATATATCGCATCTAAATTACATCTAATACTAAACATTTCGTTCAAAGTATTTCTTTTCTAAATTAAAGATTCTATGTGCCAAGCAAAATTATAATATTATAGCAAAATATAATTACTGAAGTAAATATAACATTGCAATCTATGTGATATAAAGAAATACAACCGCTTTTGTTGTTCCTTTTTATTTCGATAACTTAACTTTAATCATTCCATCATTAACTTTAATCACTCCATTGATGCAATATATTGTATGCAGGATTGAGTAAATTAATATAATATATTTTATCAACTTTAAAATTAAGTCAAAGTTAATTATAAAATTAATTTTGTTACAAGTTACATGAATAAAAACTAGCTGATTAAGTTACATTAAAATTAATTTTAATTAAATTAAAAGTTACTCTTTAAATTTGAATCAGTGAAATCTTATTGACTTATATACAGTACTATACTTATAACTATGATCAATCAATGATTATTCACTGTATTTCAGTGATTCCGCTTAAGAGGAGGGTACTCTCACTAATCAGAATCAATAGAATCACTGATCTCACTAATTGAAATCAGTGTATTATCACAAGGTAGTGCATGTATCACTGATATAAGTTATAACACTGAAATCAGACTATTCAATTCACTATCTTTCAGTGAATAATACACTGATTCCTATTTATAGAGTTTTTATGTAAGAAAGTATTTTTTCTTGCGGAAGAATAGCTTATAAATTTTATTCTGAAATTTAAGTTATCTTGTAAATTTGCAAATAAATACGTTACTATCTAGCCTTAACATCTCTAGATGTTGTTTTGTAAAAATCGATCTTAAGTACTCCTCGGCAAAAAATTTTTTATATAATTTTATATAAATGTTTGTATACGATTATACAAAATTATGTAACAAATAAATTCATATATAAATATTCATAATTTAATTATACATATATAATGGTGAAAAAATTAAAAAATTTTTTAATTATACTTATAATGTACTTTTTATAAGTATAATTACACTGTGTATTTAAAAGTATAATTTAAAAATCTAAGTATTACCTTAATAATTATTTGCAGCCACTTAATATAACTTGCTTTTTCAAATAATTTCATCCTCGTTGCTTATTAAATATTAAACAAAGTAAAATAATATTTTCAAGTGTTGCGAACGTTTAATTGAACACGCTATTGGAAATGTAATCAAAATTTAAATATTTTTATAACTTTCTGTATGTAGTACATACATACGATTTACGTAAAGGTGTCGCCATCTGAGAGTTGAATGGCGATATCTCTAGTGTCTCATATTAAAGTTTCTTAAGATAAAACACCACCATATAGAGCCTAATTAACTTTAAAATTGATTTTATCTTATTTAGATTGGTACTATTTTAGACAATATACAAAGTAGAATTGAATATTAAAATCAGTTAATAATTAAATAATATACTGATATTATTTTAAGTTAAATCAAGGAATGTAGGGAATCAGTCAGAAAGATGAAATGCAACATGTATGAGCGTAAAAATGTAAAAGTGATCAAATTATTTCTTTTTCCTTGTCCATTTCTTGCAAATTATAATATATTTAAGTTTAAAATATACTTTCAATCAAGTAATTTTTTAAAACTATCTTTACTCTAATTTTTGAATTAAAATAATTAAAAAAATAGTTTAGAGATAGTTTTAAATTTGGCAATTCATTCGACCGATTAGATTAATCGAAGTTGGTGAGACCGTCCCGATTTCAATATTATATTCAAAATTTGCGGTTGCTACTGTTATATATGGCGGATTTAGGCAACCAATCAAACATCGTTATCGCACTGACTTAACTCGTATATAGGAATTCTACTTTGTACGTCCGCTGCCAGCCAATCGATGCTCGAGTCGTGGAGGGGGGGTTTCGAACCTCGAAGTCTATTGACATTCCGGCGCAAATTTGTTTTGATTTTGCAGTGTTACTTAAGCACGGATCGCACAGCGGCTGACGACACCTTTTATTTTAGGTACCGCGTTCATGCATGCCAAATGATTGGCAATTCGGCATCGAAATCAATAAAACGTTTGCATGTTGTATGTCCCTTTGACTTTCGTGTTGATTCTAACCTTGCTCGACTTAAGCCGCAACGCAGTGATTGCGGGAAAAAGCGGTTTCGTAGTCCTTTTTTTAACTCATTTTTAAGCTAAAAATCAATATTTTTCTTACTGTTTGCAATTGCCATTTCCATATTTTTTCCCATCATGCCAAGTCACGCTCAATTACTCACTGGCTCGTAACTGGCAGTTAGAAACTTGTTCTAGTGCGAACAATCCCTGTTCTATTTCAGTTCCAGCGAAGTTAATTTAGGGCGATGTTCGAGTGGGCATACGATGGTGTAAACAGTTCCATACCGCGCAATGTTGGTCCGGAATGCGCGAATTATTTAACACTTAAGCGCCGATTAATAGAAACCTTGTTTATATCTGTATTCATCATATCCTTCATCATATGGGGTCTCAAGCGAATAACTTTGCCAAAGAAGTTGGCTTACGTCAGCCAGGACCGCGTCGGCAGACGAGTCCTGCTGATCGTGATGTCGCTAGTCCTCGGAATGGAGATTGGCTTTAAGTTCACCAGCAGGACTGTTATTTATTTATTAAACCCGTGTCACATTACAACTGCGTTACAGGTAAGCTTAAACCGTCTATAATAATTAAATTTGTTCTCACGAATGTTAAGTTCAACCTGTTTAATACATTTATGTTTTCCGTTAAAAAACAGTTGTATTTACTGGCTGCGGATCCCAGTCCAACAGTCACTGCTATCTTCAGGATACATCTGAATCTGTTGAATGGACCTGTATTAGCATACCTATTTCCAGAGACAGAATCTCGGGTTGTAAGTTCTAATATAATCAAATCATACAATATCATACAAAAGAATTTGAAATAATAAAAGTTTTCTTAGATATTTGCAGACAAAGCAAATTATTATGTTCAGCATGGTTTGATGTTAGTAATACCGTATTATTTGTTGAGGATTGGAGGTAATTATCTGTGTTTGAATAGAGATAACAGTAGATAATGAATATACACAGTAGATAATAAATAACTTTTGCTATTATTAGGTGTATATAATATTGAGCCCCTATCTGATATGAGCTGGTCAATCCTCAGTTATGGCCTTAATGCAGGATATCACTTTTGGATTCTTCAAAGTGTCGCCTTGGTTCGTATATCGCATATTGTTATTTATATATTATGTACTTAGGTTCGTTTGCCCCAATTAGATTAATAGATTGTTTACTACTGGGAAAACCTAAAATTATTAGGATATTAATTTTTTATCCTTGAAAATCATGAGCTCAATTTCATGGGATTTTATCATTTATACGGGATTTTATACTCCAGGAGAAATTTTTAAGAAATTTTATTTTTAATTTTATTTTTAATTTTATCTTTTTTTATGACAAAATTGTTTCTCTAATCATTTTTTATAATGCAAAATCAATTGACAATATATATGGCATACACATTTATATATTCTTTTATAACTTGTAAAGTTTTATAAAAAAATTAATAACAATAGGAGACAATACATCTTTCTAAATTAGCATTTAATGACTTTTCAAAATTTGAACTTTTGATGAGTTAAATTTGATTGTTAATCTGTATATTGCGTACAGATCATTATATAACGTATTTAGTTCATATTATTTCTTTTTACTATCTTTTGAAATTTAATATTCAAAACTCAAGTGTCTTTTTTTGTATATGATTAAGAAACATTACAAGATATAATAAAATAAATTTATTTCAAAGCTAAATTAAAAAATTTTCTTATCTTATCTAAAATTTCGGCTCCTAAAAAATCCCAAAATTTTCGGATAATTTTTTTACAAAATTTGAATAAAAACACTCTGTTTGATCTTTGTTTAGCTCATTATCTTTTGCTAATTATTAGAACTAGAAAAAGATGGAAAGTAAATTAAAATAAAACTATATCGAGCCTAAATCCTTCCAGCAAAGAGAAATGGATTGAAATGGATAAAAATTGACGGATAAAATTCATGTGATCATTACCACAAATTCAAATTCTTGATTTTTTAAGTTTATTTAAATCCAATTAAAGTTTAAGAATTTCTTGAATCCATTTTATTTCATGAAACAGGATTGAGATGAAGTGATTTTTATTTTTCATTCCAAAAGAAGTTTCTGATAGTCATGCAATCCATTTTATGACAGGAAATGATGTAATTGCTATTCTTGCTATTCAAAATGAATGTAAATGAATTGAAATGGATTATAAATTTTCAATCCATTTAAATCTATTTCTATTTACTTTGATCTATTTTACTATTAGAATAGAAGATTTATTTTATTAGAATTATTTGCACTTATTGTTTCAATTTAATTTATTATTAGAATATTATGTGCTTTTTTACAGCCTGTACAGGTGAATCTTAGTCATATGTTGTGTGCAGCTGTCTTGGATCCATTTGAAGGTCAAAATTATCGATTATGGGCAGTGACTCATCAATTAATATTATGTCCCATTCTGTGCAAACTGTTCTGTTACGGATCCAACTTTTTCTTAACTAAGTTTCCACCGACTAGGGTTAAGCCGTCGCTAGAATGCATTCTCCCGAAAAATAATTGTGCATACGAACAAAATGAGAAGTTACACGAAGAATCTAACACCTCAGGAAACGGCCATACACATTTTGATTAATTTGGAAAAGAAAATTATATGTTAGATGTGTCTAAACGCCTCATCTTGATTAAGTGAGTATATAGTCACCATTGTAACATCTAAGGTTATGTGAGATACTTACGGATTTGTAATATTTTTACATGATGTGCATTTGCGTTGGCAATCGCGCAGATATTCTATCATACATTATAAAAATGTCAGGTTTTTCTTCCTTGCAGACTACACAATTTATATCTGTTATATCTTCTAAATATGGTCTACAGGGAAACTGAAATGGGACATAGGAAAAACTAACTTCTACAGGTTTAATACCTAATTACAGTCAATGTATACAATGATTAACATATTTTCACTAAGAACGTTTGTTTAAAAAAAATGTCAAGATTTTTATTTTTCGAGAATTGAACTCTTTCACACGTACATTCTACCAAATAGATAACTTAATCTTGATACTATTGTTGTGATCATATTAGTTTTAATTCAATAGTCCATGATACCAAACGATAAGAATAGTCAATTTGAAATATGAATTTCTGTCCAAATGCTTATCATGCCTAGCGCTGTGCATAGATTAAGAATCTCAAAGATAGTGTGAGGCTTAAGCTGACGTTTAGTAACAACAGTTACAAACTCATTAAAAATATAATTGCATCTTTTATTAGATTAAAAACGCATTGTAAACGAACCATTTCGTGCGTTTTATACTCATTTTTACTTGCGCAGTAGAAATGAAGATATTCAAATAACGAAACTGCAATATTTTATCTATATATTAAACGTAATAAATAGGCAGCGAAAGTTTACGAGGTTTCACGGTAAATCTTCTTAGTTGCACGGTCTGAGATACGTTAAGACATCTAACCTAATGTCTCACAAACAAAAAAATTTTAGTAGCTTTCATTTGTCAACGACAAATGTTCGTGTTTTGGAAGACCAAAATTTTATTGAAGAAAAGGTGATTTCAGTAATAAGACATTTTTTTTACCTTTTGATTTACTTTATTTTAATTATGAATCCTAATTTGCCTAATTGCTAGATATGATAATTATTTTAAGTATTTATTAATCAAGGATGTAATAAAATTCTTTTTAACTTTGTTTTTAATATTACTTTTATAAGAGAGAATTTTGAGAAATTCTCCTAACTTATACTGTATTTATCGTTCTATTTTATACTGTATTTTACTGTCAAGCCTAGATTTGAGACTTGGAGTGATTGTTGTCGATAAAAGAGAAAGGTCATTATTAATACTGCCCACTTTAGACGGTAAATCGTGAAACTTCGCTGACTTCTTTGGTTTAGAAATGCATATAATGTAGTATAAGTATTTTGGCCACAGAGGAATCATCTCTTAGGTTTGAACATTAATAACCTGGAGGCCATAAAAAGTTGACAAAGCATTTTGTGACACATATACGATACTATTATTTTGATAAATCCACGACTCTATTTGCGAAACTAGTCGTATATATGGAAATATTTTTATATGACAGTTCCTATACTACTTAATCTTATACTATACGAATTCTCGCATGCGAACATATCCTCGTTAACATAACATAGCGAGGAAAATTTTAGAATTTAGAATGTGCTTTTTGCGGAATGTATTGAACGTTATGTGATAATTGGATAAACGCGCAGATTATAAATTAATGCTTTCGTCCAAAGAGAAATTAAATTTCATGAAAATAGCGCTCTCACATGGATGAAAGCTAACGTCCATTTTACGTCCTTTCAATATAGAACATTTTTCATATAGAAACTATCTTTGATAGTCAGTAAACATTTCTGTAAACATTTGCCGCAAGTTGATAAAATAGAACGGCCTATGTTATTACTTGTACAGAATTGATAAAAATAAAACTTACAAAGTTCCATAATTTCAGTAAGCTGCCATTAAAGAAAGAAACTTATTTTTCAATGAAAACAGCTTGATAGTACAGAATTTATGTTATCAATATCTATATAACAATATTGATAATAATATTAGTGACACTATATATAGAATTGACTTATAATAAAATGATATAAAAAAATCTAACTTAGTGATCTTGTAATTTAAATATAAGAGTTTTCGATTACATAAATATCTTTGTGGGATATTATGAAATATACCACAAATACACACATAAATCTTAAATTAAAAATCGGATGCTCATGATTCTTGCACGAGAATGTTCCAATTCTTGGATTAGATATGTACAGTAGTTTTTCGCAAATTAAAATAGTAACTAATAAGATTATCTTTGACATAGTACTATAAAAACACTCTTATAGTACTTTTTATTAAAGTGGCCTAAATCATGTAAAGAGGATTCTTTCAAAGAGAGAATAGGAACTAAAAAATCAGTATTTAAAATAATGCGATTGATTAGGTTATTGCAAGTACTTTAATAAAAAATGAAAATGTATACAGATTGCATTGAGTTTTTGAAAAACAATATAAAAATTGCTACTGTCTAGTACTCTAGTAAATACTTTTCATTAGTTATAATATAGTTGAGTAATCTATGAAAGATTTTATTGTTATATAAAATTTTTGATTTATTAACTAATAGTGCAATAAATTTATATACATTTCGAAAGAATGTAAAATTATAGTAATAAATCATCTTATTTATAAAGATATATTTTGTTAAGAAGTCAACAAAAATAAATATGTAATTATCATTCAACAGTTAAATAAGCTTCATAAAAAATAGAATGTTCAGGGCGACACGTTAATTGTTGATATTTACATATTTATTTTTGTTGACTTAATTCTTCGCTTTATTTATATGTTTGTAACATGACATACAACTGTAAGATTTGCCTAACTAAAGTATTAAGGAACTATTTACGCAAAGAAAAATCTTTACTTGTCAAGATATACCTCATTTGTGTAAATTTACCTTAATCCAATTATTGTGTTAAATAAGAGAGTATAACAAAAAATATAATATATTAAGGAAACTTGTAGATAGTGCTATATTTCGAGCATACCGTACCAAAGATTTTAATTTGATTTGTTAAATGAATTGTAGACATGATATTTTTATAGTGTCGCTAGTCATACTTGCGTTAATAGCAATTGTTATTTAGAAATCGAAAGTGTTATTGCATACTCTTCTATTTAAATGAGTTTCTGATAAATTCCACATGGCAGTTGCAATATTATTTTAAGAATCGAATTATATTTTCCTAATACGCGACGAAATAAATTTGCAGTTTCGTTGTTTGTATAGCTTGTATTATATGAAGAATTATATAAAAGAATAACAACATATGTGTAAGATATAGCGTGTGTGTGTGCGTGTGTATATATATATATATATACATATATATATATAAAGATATATTTTGTTAAAAAGTCAACAAAAATAAATATGTAATTATCATTCAACAGTTAAATAAGCTTAAAAATAGAATGTTCAGGACGACACGTTAATTGTTATATACATATATATATACACACACACGTAACATTTATGTTTGTGTACTTATTTTTAAATTAGTATATTGAAGGCATCCATTTGTTATTGTTGATATCATTTATTTTCTCAATTTAATCGATAATGAAGTTTTCGTCAGTTTCAGCCTCATTTATATAATGGTATTGTACGAATACCTGGCTTGTGCAAAATGCGTTGCCAGTAAACTGTTCACGATTTTGTACATGATATACTTCGCGCGCGTTGCCTTTATACATATTCTGTACAAAAAGAATACATTACTTCTTATTCTCAACGTAGAACATACAGTATTGTAAATAACGTTAACAAAGCCGAATACGCGGAATGACGCTCCGGCAACAAGTAAACTTTGCGTTCCATGGCGAATCAGTTATATTCAAATAAAACATCTTCTCTGCGTGATACGCGAAAAACTCCAGAAATTAGTCGAATTTTATTTTAATAAGATGTTTGGCCAAATATATTCGTCTTGACAAAAATGTGATCCAATGCATTCCATAATACATACAATGTTAAATGATTTACACTAACAATTTTTTCAATCAAATTGTAATTTGAGAAGATTGAAAAGGGAAATAATATGAAGAATAATTCTTTATTATACATCAATGCTGGCTATTTACGCACAGCCTATATATAAAATGTATAAATTTTCACTTTATACACATGTGCAGATTATCTCATCATGATTCTTTTCTAACATTCGTTTTAAGTTAAAATATTCAATTTCTCAATTACAAAGGATTAAAAATAAAAAAATAATTTAATTTTTAGAGGTATAAATACAGTGTTTCAACAAGAGATATATTTGTTTTTTTAAATGAAATAAATAATTGTGATAATCAAGATTTCTTTATAGAGTATTCCGTTATAAAGTAGAAACATGTAGAGGTGTAGATTTAAGTACTTCATACAAATGACCACCTCGGCTTTTCTTGCAGATCCTCACACATTTCTCAAAGTTTTCAATAACTTTTTCGCAAAAATACGGCTGTATTTTAGCATTAGCGATTTCGATTTCAATAGCGCTTGGCTTTGAGAGCATTAATCATCTGTGGATTATTGACATAGACTTTCCTTTTAACGTATCCCCAAAGAAAGAAATCTAACTGTGTTAAATCGTGAAATTAAACGACCAGAGAACTTCGAGCACAATAAAGCGATTGTTTCGCCACTTATATGGCATGTGGCCCCATCTTACTGAAAGTAGAGATCCGTTGTGTCCATATTTTCCAGTTCAGACCATAAAAAGTTGGTCAACATGTCTTTGTAGCACACTCATTATAACAGCCTTTCTAGCGTCATTTTCAAAGAAGTATAGTCCAATGACACCATTCGACCAAAATCCACATCAAACTGTTACATATTCTAGATGCATCGGCTTCTTCTAAATCACATGCAAGTTTTTGAAGCCTAAGATACGACAATTTTGCTTATTGAACATAGTCATTTAAGTGAAAATACGCCTCTTCGCTAAACATGATTTATTTTGCAAAAATCATTCCTAATAAAATTCAAGGAGACACAATTGCGATTGTGTAGTGCTCCATAATAAATTCTACTAGTTTATAGATAACAGTTGTGAAGTAATAATCACTTATCAAATGATAGTATAATACAAAAAACATGTGACAGGTGAAAAATGCAATTAAAATCCTACACTTCTTGTTGAAACACTCTATAGAAGAAAAAAAATTAAAATTTTTCAGTTAATGTGAAGCGAATTTTATTTCAGTATTTTGCATTTGATAGCATTTAAATAGCTCCAGATTTTTAATACAACTTTAAATTCATAGTGTTTCTCAAGAATAAAAAATGACTGATGAATGAAAAAAAAAATAAAAAATTAATACTGATGAGACAGTCTATGTAAATAGATGAATAATGTGAAACCACTGCTATTTATTAACTCGTTGATTTAAAGTACACATTAAATAATAATTCATGTTACACGCGTAAATATCCAACATTGGCTGCGTCTAGTGGACTGCATACAAATTTGCACACTGAGAATGTAGTATTGTAACTGTTTCTTTGTCACTCTGTACAATATCGCTCTCACCAAACAACTGCGCCTATTTAACAAGATAAGATTAAATGACACTTGAAATTTGTAAACTCGCATTTAAAAGCATTTCTCCACTCGAACAGATTTAATAAGAAGAGAGACAGTTTTAGCATCAGTACTTAATTATAAAAGACTTTTGATTTGATGTATCGCCATGGTAATCTCTCAAATCCACGAGTTAATATTCAGGTACTCAGAGATATCTGAGATAGATATATGTGTAACATTGTTACACTGTCACTAGCGACTTCGAGTTGTGAAAACATTGTAAGACTTTGGGTAAAAATGAATAAAGAATTTGTCTGGGTCTAGCTGCAACTTTTATTTATGCCATAAGATTTATTTACGCTAATTTAATTAAGAACGATTAAAATGCAATGGAATGCTTATGAGATGAGAGATATGAAGGCTGCGAGATATAAAAGTGAACGAACAGAACTCACAAGTACATACGAAATAAAGTTTATTTCCCAAATATTTATAATCACTATGTACACGATTCTGTACAAAAGTTTAGAAAAACTAATTCACGAACACTACATACAGCAAACGCAATCATTATAATAAATATATACAATTATAAATAATTGTCTTACTGATCACACCTAGTTTCACTCTAACCATCAGTATCCAATTTTATATTAAAAACAGTATTATTTATAAACACAGATTGTAATATACAATCTATGTTTATATAAATCTTATCTGTATTTATATATATTTTCATACGTTAACGATATATATATATATCGTTAATGCAAAAATTCCTTAGATGATGAATGAAACGGACAACTTTTAAAATATTATGCATTAAGTATCTCTTTTGTGTCATTCATTCATCCACAATAGTGGCATAAAAATTTATATAGCATATACACAAGATATTAAAATGATATTAGATTTCAGTAGTAACGTAGAATAAAATATATGACGATTTAGAATTCAAAACATATCTCTTTGACGTAAGACGTAAGGGCGTTAAATGTTTAGAAATATTAAAAAATATATATTGCATTAGGCAATGCTTTACAGTTATTGAATATTTTCTTTTTCTTCTTTCTTTTTTGCATTTTTTTCTAAAGAAATTGTGTTATAAAAACATGTGAATTCTTGTTATTTTAGAAACGGAAAATTTAAATATTTACTTAAAATAAATAATTTTTATATCAACTGAATAAGGCCTTGAAAAAGCCTCTCAGTTCACTATTTGATTTTATTATGCTACATAATTATTTTCATGATTTAATCTCATACAAAAAATAATGTAGCTATACTCAATGAACACTTGAAGTGGGACACCCTGTATGCTATTACATAAAGAAACGTTTCTGAAAGCCATTTTTAATTGTAATATAAATAAAATATAATCCATCATAAAAATTCTTAGTTTTCTACATATGAAGATGAACACACTAAATCACAAAAAACAAGCAAATCATACATTGAGCTTTATAAAATAAGAAAGATTTTCTTATTGTTTTTCTTTTGGCTGGTGATGTGTTATTTATGATATAAACTAAAACACAAGTTATATACATATATTAAAAAGAATATGAGCATTGAGGAAGAATATAACGAGTTCATTAATTCTAGAAATAAAAAAGTAATAATATAACAAGTGTCTTGAAATTACTATAACAATACCAAGGAACAAATGCAAATAAATGCGAAAAATATTTAAATATTTACAATTATTTAAGGACATCAGATTAGATTTCTTTTTGAAAGAAATCTTTTCTGAAAATATAAATTAGATAAATAAACTGAGATTGTTATAAATTAATAAATATAAAATATTGCAAACATTTTGTCTTTCTTTATAATTGGATAATAAAAATAGTACTACATGGAGGCATTAAGTATAACAAATTTATATATGTACTTTATAGATTGATTCTCAATTTTATTTGAACGTAATGTAATTTTGTAATATCTCTTCTGACAAAAATATTTTAGTAAAAATAATAGAATAAATTAAATAATTAAAACATATATATA
>QKQZ01022322.1:0-15696 GCA_003595255.1 Solenopsis fugax | reverse complement strand
GTCCTCCGTGCACCCTCGTAACCTCGTACCGGGAGAGAGAGACTGGGCTCCGGGTCCGCGGGTGTTTACACACTCCGTGGCACTGCTAGGACGAATGGTTTCCGGTAGTGCGTATGTATATACGCGATACGTGTACGTGTGACAATAAACTGGTGCCCGTTAACTCATCGAATCTAACCGGGTATCGCTCGTGTCCCCTCACCGTCCCGCCGTCGGGCGCTCGCCAATTTCGATCGTCCAACGATTGGATGCAAATCGACGTTTTATATCTCTTGCCTCGAATAAAATTATTTTAATTACCGTATCGCAGCTTAGCTTTTAACCCTTCGAACCGGAATCTATCATTTTCCGTTTTCTTCCAGCGTATGTATGTACTTCATTTCCCTAACATCATCGCGATATTCTATTCACAAGGGAAGTCCAAGTGTGTATCTCGCAGATTTTGGCGGAGAAGTTTGATATTAAGATATAAAATTTAATGTCGTAGAATTCAGGTACCAATGGATCAAAGGAAGTTATGATTTTTTTTTCTTTATTGTTCCATTGATATCTCATTTTTTTTCCTCAATATATATTTATTTTCCTTGAATTTTTAATTTATTTTATGATTGTACAAAACCAACACATTTTTTTTAAATTTATTCATTAAAAAAATAAAAATTATATTAATTATTTAAAAAAAACAAAAACTAAATTATTACATCATGTATTGATTAGTAAAAATTAAGTTACCACTTAGATACACTGAGAGAAAAAATTCCTAAATTTTAATAAATATTCATTCGAATAGTATTAATGAAATATTTATTTACAGTACATAAATATTTAATCTGTAAGAAAAAATTATACTTAAATTAATAATTCTTGCACTAAATAAATATATAATTACATTTAGTAAATATTTCATTAATAGTAGTCAAATAAATTATTTTATTAAAATTTAATAATTTTTCCCTCAATGTAGCACGGCTAGACTAATTCAGTCATTCTCCTATCACGCATACTGTCATTCCAAACTTTAAAATCTTGTAAAGCCAATCCTTTGATCAAACTGCATGTTACATGTTGCTTTTACGATATCAAAGTCTTAATAATCCACGAGATACATACCTGACTCTCCTCTTGTGTTTCTCGATATCGCGGCATTAACTTCGTACCCTCTCCCGCTGCCCATCATCCTTCAATGACAAAAAAGGCAATACCGACATCGCGAGCTATCACCCACGCCGCGGGAACGCCACACGCGAGTCCCCGATGGAATTCAATAAAATTGCAAATTACTATCCCGGCGAGGAGTACTCCGAGCTTGTTATTTTCGCACGAAAGGGAAGGAGGCGGAAAGGGGCGGAGGAAGGGTGAAAGAACGGAGGAGGCGCGCATCCGGCAAAGGGGAAGCTGCTCCGGCTGCTGGCAGGGCACACACGAGGAAGAGAAAGAGAGAGAAAGAGAGAGATCCCATGCGCGATTGTATGTACATACAAACGCGAAGGCACTTTTGGCGTGCGTCGCGTCGCCTCGCGTCGCCTCGAACCTCCGGCCTCACAATGCGAGACGATTGAAACGCAGCATTCCGACTGTGTTTTATTGCTCCCCCCGGGAAAACTGATTCAATACGACGAAACGACACGGACGAGCGATTCCGATTCCGCGAGTCTCTCCACGGTGCTTCCGTCGCCGATGTCAACACGATGCTCTTATCGATACCGTCGACTTTCCTCGCGACGTCATCACGTTTCGCGTACCACTCTTTCTGTCTCTCTCTCTCTCTCTCTCTTCTGTTTCCCTCTAATCTTTATTTTTCGTTTTTTTCTTCGCGTCGTTCTCCAAGAGAATTAATTTGAGGGCGATGAAAATTAGCGAAGTTTACAATTTATGTGTGTGTACGCGATTCATAATTTATTTTATTCAACATAGTCCATACATAAAAACACGATACTTTATTATTTTTCTGTTTTTACACGTGTATCTTTAATATTAATAATATATTAAAATCTTAACGATAATTAAAAAAAAATTCTTGGGAAAATTTTTATAATCTTTAAAATTTTTTTTCTTAAAAAAATTTCTTTTCTTAAAAAATTTAGTAAAATTTAAAATTATTTTATATAACAAAGTAGTGTATAATTATATTTTTTATTAAAATTTAACCAAATTTTTAATGAAAGCTAATGGCGAAAATTTTCATTTTTCACCTTTTAGTCTTAGGGAAAAAGTTACATAATCGATACCCTGATCTGGTCTCTCTAACCTCCAATTCATTTTATTCGCCGTAAATCGCGAGGAATTCTTATATCAAAATAAATATATTTTGTATTACGGCTTACTTTTCGACGATCACATCCGGAAATTGGAAAAAAATACATTGTTTCCCTCATCCGCCAGTGTTCGTCGCACGTCCACGTAGATATTTTGGAACTTTCCCGAAGTCGTTATTCCATTACAGGCACTTCCAAGCACTTTTCATCACACACCAGTTTTCTCACTTCGTGCTTTCGATATGCACTTTTCGCTATGCACCTTCGACACGCGCCCTTTCTTTCTTACGTGTCGAAACACTTAACCTTTATCTCGCACACACAACACTTCCCGCCAAAAGGCGGGACTCCGCGACGCCCGTTTCATTTCACCAGGACGCGATCGCCGTCCACGGTGACGACGCCCGTTTCGTTTTGCCAGGTCGCGAGCGACCACTTGCACGGCATCAAAAGATCCTCAGAAATCGAGCGGAAAAATACATTGCTCCCCCCCCCCTCATTCTACTCACCGCGCGTCGCGTAGGCACCACGGAATTTTCATCAAGTCGTTACTCCGTT
Organism: Solenopsis fugax; assembly: GCA_003595255.1. Lineage (NCBI taxonomy): Eukaryota > Metazoa > Arthropoda > Insecta > Hymenoptera > Formicidae > Solenopsis > Solenopsis fugax. Next base: position 12,883 of record QKQZ01022322.1, on the reverse strand, counting down.
AGAGGCACTTCCAAGTGCTTTCACCACACTATCTCTCTCACCTTTCGTGCTTTCGATACGCACTTTTCGACACCACGCACCTTCGACATGCGTCCTTTCCGTTCTTTACCCGTCGAAATGTCTCTTTCATACGACTCAACGCTTGCCCGAAACGCGGCACTCCGCGATGCCCTTTTCGTTTCACCTGGACGCGAGCGATGTCCGCGATCACTTCCACGGCATCGGAGGATCCTTGGGAAGATCCTTAGACCCGTTTTTGCAACCGCTCGAGCCTCCCTATCGGCGAATTACCTTCTCGATCCGCGATCAATAACGGATATCGGACGCGACCGTACCGGTACTCGGGGGCGACTGGCGATCCGATGTTACCAACCGTTTAACAACAAAATCGATTAGTCGCACGCCCTGCATCGATAAGTACATCGATAAGTGCACAAAAATCGCGCGGTTACTCAAAAATCTGATCCACGAATATTTTGTTGGTTGCATTTCTTGACACAGTAAATAATCGAGATGCTTCGATTGGAGGTGTTTATGTTGTTTACACTCTTTTTTTCGCGATGCACTCGAATCTTAATGTGCAGCGGACTCCAGGGTGTGCGCCCGTGCGGAATAGGGCGCGCGACCATAACAATCAAGTGTAAATAACAGCGCGACGACACTCGAGATGGTGCGAGAGGAAGGAGGGGAGAAATGCCCGCGCGACGCGATTTACTTTTTTATTCACTTACAATCGCTCGTTTCTCGAAACGTTTTCCGATAGTTTCTCGAAATCGGGCTCGAATATAAATTCCTGTAATGACATCCGACACTCACTGTCGATTCTATGTTATTATGCAAGATTACTATTCTTCCGATTTTGAGGATTCCGAAATCTTTGAGTAAAAATTCAAGCGTAATATAAATTATCGAATTTTCTTAGCTTTTTGAAAAAAAAAAANAAAAAAAAAAAAAAAAAGCAAATTACACAACGTGTGTACAAGCTTGGTTAATAAGAAGTCTGTAACCAAGTTGATAAGGATATATATATTGTAATTGTGGAGATCTTCGATTACAACCGATCCACTTCGATGAAACTCACATAGAAAAAGAATTAATATCAACAATTTATTGTTTTATATATAAGCAAGAATATAAAATCTTGGAAGAATTTATAATCTTCAACAGACATAATTTGCTTACATGAAGAAACAAAATCTCTTCATGTAAGCAAATTATGTCTGTTTAAGATTATAAATTCTTCTAGATTTTATATTCTTGCTTATATATGAAACATTGAATTGTTGATTTGATACTAATTTTTTTATGCATACTCCCTCCGTTTTTGCCAACCGAAGGTTGACAGCAGTCGGTCTAAAAAAGATCTTAATAATTGATTTAAAAAAACGCAACACTAAAACGGGATAGATTTAACTTATGAAACTGAAAGTAAATTTTGCGAAATAAATGTTATTTGAAATAAGTGTTATTTGAAGAAGCGGGTGGATAAAAAAAATTGATCTCTGTTATCGAAATTTTATCTTTGTTTATGAGATGTTATTTAGTGTCGCGCAGGAGGAGCTACGACTCAACGCACCCACGTCACGTTCCCCAGATGAAACAGTTTCGCAATAGTTTCCGGCGAATAAGACAGTTCGCAGCAAGCAGAGCGACAACACCCCGGTACCCCCTTCACTCTTTCTTAGCTTCAAAAAATCGGTTTTTGTCAAAGAGAGAGAGTTGGAGCGGTACCTTTCGCTGCGCGTAACTTTACGCTCATTCGTGCATAACGAGACGACGGCGCGTAACAAGGGAGCCGTGAGCAGCCTCGCCCGAGACGCATCTGCAACAGCAAGGCAGCCAGCAGCAAAGCAGGCAGCCGGCAAGCGCAAAGCGACTTCCCCCCCTTTTTGCCTCGTTTCTTCTTCGCTCAGCCGTTGTTTATAGGCTAACGAGCGCGATTCCTTTCGCGCAGATTGTTTTTTTCCTTTATTCCGGCGTACGGCAAAATGACAAAGAGCGCGACGGTGGATAACCGCGAGAGGACGGTCGCAACCCCCTACGAAGCGAAAATGTACGTCTTGAAAAAAAATTGCGATGCGATTTTAGGATTCGCGCTTGGAGCTACGAGACGCCTTTAATAAATTGGTCAATGGCAGAGGTGGACAAAGTACACATCAAAAATTCTATTTAAATATAAAATACGCTGAGAGAAAAAATTGTAATGGTAACAACTATAAGGGGACAACCATACAAATTTTGTTAATATAATTATAATATATAGTTAAGTGAATTATATTATAGTTATTGCAACTAAGTTTATGGTTAAGAAAACTAATAAAAAAATAGTTGTAGTATACTATATAATAAAGTAGTGGTCAAAAATGGGAACGTGACGTGGGTGCGTTGAGTCGTAGCTCCTCCTGCGCGACACTAAGTAACATCTCATAAACAAAGATAAAATTTCGATAACAGAGATCAATTTTTTTTTTATCCACCCGCTTCTTCAAATAACACGCATTTATTTCGCAAAATTTACTTTCAGTTTCATAAGTTAAATCTATCCCGTTTTAGCGTTGCGTTTTTTTAAATCAATTATTAAGATCTTTTTTAGACCGACTGCTGTCAACCTTCGGTTAGCAAAAACGGAGGGAGTATGCATAAAAAAATTAGTATCAAATCAACAATTCAATGTTTCATTGTCAAAAATTGCATCAACATTATCGACGTTCGCGCAAGTTATAACTGTGCATCTTACGTTATTTATAATTTCAATATTTATTATTACCTATAAAAATTTTTAATTCCGAATGAAATTCGCGAATGCTGAATAAATCTTGACTTATCGCGATTTACTGAAAGTTCTATTCTTTCTCGGGTCATCTTTGGCCGGCACTTAGACGTCTTTCATTTTAAAATCTACTCGTCTCGGCCGAGATAGCCCAGATAACGTTAATCGATAAGTTGATTATAAGTCGCGATAACGAGCACAGCCCGGGGTCCGAGGATCCTCATTATGTTCTCTCGCAGTTTTCATATAATCAAATGACGCGACGAAGCAAGGGGGTGGGCAGGTAACGCCGGGGGTGAGATTCGCCCTTAGGGTTGGTTGAAACCCCGCCTTTGTCGGGATCCGTAGTCTTCATCCTAAGGGATTTCATTTCCATTAGCGCATTGAAGAAACTCAAACGAAGAAAACATTCCTGGTCGAGGAAGGCCGAGGAATCCTTTCTCGAGCGACGACGCACGCGTATAGTCTGAAGGTATCTTTTTTTTTTCCACTAAATTCTACTTGATTTATGGCATACAATTCATATTTATTTGACAGTTGTACGAATTTACAAGGAACGCGCGGACGAGGCGCGTACACGAGGAAGATTCGCGGTTGCTCTTTGCGAGAGTGATATTTTTAGAAATTGCTTTTACGTAAAATCTTTGCCTTTCGCAGGATAAGGAGCGTCCTGGCGTTAATGGTGACATTACCGGTGCGTCATAAGGAGAAGCGCGAATGCTAAGTTCCCGGTTTCAATTAACTTAATGGTTCACTGAGCACACACCACCGACTTGAATTTAAGACACTGCGGTTGCTAATAGGAAACATCGTCGTAGGGAACGCGGGTTATTTGATCTTCCACCGAGAGTCAACAACACGACGGAACCGCAATCTTTCGCGGCAACGACTTGTGCGATATGAGTAACAGGAGGATAAGCAATTCAACGCGTATTTGCGACATGAACGCACGATATTTGTATCTATTCAAATTTAATTAACACGGACGCGGAACGAACATGTTTGGAGATACGATCGTATTTTTAAAATATATTTCGGAAAATGTGTATTTAGCGTCATCGAAACTATCGGAAATCATCGCGCAGGGATTTATATTTAAACTATTTTGAAACGTTAAAAATATCAATTGGATAAATTTCCGTCTCGTCGATTTACTCTCGAAGTGAGCGGTTCATCTGTTAGGCGCAGCCGAGGCTTGTAGCGCCGCGAGAGCAAACTCGGGAGGAGATTAGCCGGCAATAAGGCGGACGCAACGGAGCAGTCACTGGCACACCGATCGCCTGACAGGAGTCAAAGCATTCGAAGGCAATGAGTCCTTCATTCGGTTACGAAGGAGGCGGGCGGTTAATAGCTGGAGGACAATGGGCTTGGGGTTGCGCGACTGCTCGCACTCTGTCTCTCTTTCTCTCGCAGGTTCCCGGGACCGGGCGAGAGAGCCGAGAGCGGCTATCCGAGGGGATAGGCACGTAGATCGCAGGCGTGACTGTGTGAGGACCCTCGCTGAGATAATTGAGCCGTCAGCTGCACGAACCTCGGGAGAGAGAGAGCCGCGCCATGATAGCGGCTGGCTGGCTCCGCGCTACCGCGCGCGCCGCAAGTCACCCTCGCCACGGACGGAAGTACACTTGGGTCACGTGACGGCGCGTGGATCGAATTACCGCGAAACGACACCGTCGTCGTTCCCCACCCACCCTCTCTCACCCTCCGCCCTATCTCGCAGAGAGAATCTTCACCGCCCCGATATACGCGCCCGATTACTTTCCCGCCTTGGTTTTCTCCCTGGTGATGAGGAGTTCCGGCTCTCGACGATCTCTTTAGGAGTCATATTTTCCCGCGAATGTCGAATAACGTCGTGCGCCCGTCTTAAAGAAGACGTCTTGAAATTTTTATTCACTTTTTCATCGCCATTTCGACGTTCCTTCAGTAACAGTTAACTAAATGCATGGTCCCGCTCTTTAAATCTGATTCAATGAAATCTTTGTAGTACTTAGGTATAATTGAGATCATCAGTGAGTATTCACTACACAGAAAAAAAATTAGTATCAAATCAACAATTCATTCGCTGAATATATTTCATACACTGAAAAAAAAGACTGGTTATAACTACCAAATGTATAGTGAAATAGTATCAATTAAATATTTGGTCAATGTAACCAAAAATAATTTTATTTTTTTAAAAATTTAGTAACTTATACCAGATTTGATAATACTTACTAAACATTTAGTAAAATAAAATTATTTTTGGTTATATTGACAAAATATTTAATTAATACTATTTCACCAGACTTTTTTCAGTGTATATAAGCAAGAATATAAAATCTCCTTGGAAGTATTTATAATCTCAAAAAGACATAATTTGCTAACAAAGAAATTTTATTTCTTCATGTAAGCAAATTATGTCTGATCAAGATTATCAAATTCTTCCAAGAAGATTTGATATTCTTGCTTATATATGAAACAATGAATTGTTGATTTGATAGTCATTTTTTTCTGTGTATCTTTCAATGATTCTGATTTAGAGAGGACACGACGGATATGGAATAAGAAGTCATACGAATCGCGACACTTCGCCGACACGAGAGGGGACACATTCACGACTAAAAACAAGAAGGGGTACGGCGTCCAGCTGAAGCGGATTCTACCTCGGCGCGTTCTAATTCGTCTAAACTCGACGCAGGATTCGATAATGCGGCACGACGCGTGAAATCCCGAAGGATTTTGCTTGTAACGGATGGATCGGATCTAGATCGCGGGACGAGCGGGAAGAAGACTCTTCACTCGGGCCAGGGAAGGTCGGCTAGCTTTCTTCGAACCCCTGGCGAACGCGTTGCGAGAAGGCATTAACGAGATTGAGAGCGGTATCATTTCCACGAAATCTATTTAACTGTCCTAGGGTATCGCTGAGAGAATTATTCGCAGAAATAACTTCTAAGGGCTGGTTTCACAACCTCCGATTAACTTAATCGACCAGTTAGGTGTTAACTATGATTAGTTACTTCAATTATATTTAACAATAAATGCGATTGGCCAATTCCAATCAACCGGTTAAGTTAATTGAAGGTTGTGAAACTAACCCCAAGACTCGATTTTCCATTATCTGGTTAACTTACGGTTAAACTTAACCGGATGTTTTGTCCAATGTGTTTCACCTATGGCATCATCATGGATGATCAAAGTTAATCTGCATTGTTAGAAATGGACATAAGGGAAGCGAACGGATCGACATTGTCGCTGACGTTTCTGTCGCTCTATTCTTCTTTGTCTCCGTTTTCCTTCGGGCTCAAGGAAAAGGCGAAGGCGATCCCTTAACCACACAGGTCTTTTGGATTATTTAGATTAAACAACGATACGCTAATCTAAATGCAAACATCAAGATACCGTTTTCAGTGCCAGGCCTTGTTCCCTCAGGTGGAACCGGAAACAGGATTCTTTTCATTTCGAATCAGCGAGACATCAAAGTCAGAACTTTATCACAGAAACGGAAAATTGTAATCTAACACAGAAAAGAGATTTATCTGATTACCTATTAAATCTGTGTTCCTAAACACTTAAGAGAGGCTGTGTTTTGCGAAACTGTTCGTAGCTTCTGAGAAATGATCTTCTCAATTGTGGTTGCCGTGAAGATTCTATAAAGCACGTTTTACGTTTTCAAAATAATTGTTTTAACAAAAATAAGCAACATCTTATTCCCTCGCAAGCCGCAAGATGCTTCATGCAAGGACATTCAAGGAGATCGAGGATCGCTACGACTTTCCTCCGCTATCAAGAACAATCCTACTTAGAATCTAAATGAAAAACTTATCTAGGGAGAGGAACATCGTTCGCTCTTGAAGGTTTTGCGAATTCGAAGCAGTTTTTCTTTCTATCAATTATGGGGCTTGAGCTACTTACGGATCACTCCGCCCAGTTTCTCAGTTTTACTCTCCTGTCATAGTGTTTCGCTTCACCTTCCCCTCCCCTTTCCACGATCCCGCTGCCGTCTTCCTCTCATAAAGTCGGAGAGAAACGGCTTCACTTCCGGCGACGGTCCTTCCGGAGCGTTTCGCACTTGGGTGTATATATGAGTAACGTCTAGCGATTATCCATGTCCCTCGACAAGGATACTCTTCCCCGCGTCGTCCGCTTCCCAGCCCCTCTTCCTCCTCTCCCTCACAGGGAGATGCATCCTCGTGTCCTCCGTCCGTCCGTCTTCGCCTTCCCCTCCAAGGACGTCTTCGGAGTCTTCCCCCTCCGTGCAGTGCGCACGGGGGTCGGGAGTCGGGAGAGGATTCGTTTAGCGGGTAAGCCGTACGTTTCGCCCGGGTGAGATGGGAAAGTAGAGGGGACTCACTCCGCGAAGTGTCGGCGACAAGAGGGATGATGGTTACCGGTCTGGCTGTGGGGGCCACACCCACCATCTCCGGAGACGGCCAATCGCATCCGCGACGACGCCGGGGGCTGCCGGCTATCCCGGAAGTTGTCACTGTGTGTCAGGCACGGCTTTCGCCAGCCGTCGCGAAGATATGAATCGAGAATTTAAGGTTTTAAAACGCGTTCGCGTATATATACGCCATGCACACGTAGGTATACGCACCCCTCCGTGATGCGCCTCGCGCCACCCTTCCTCCGCACCTTTGCCCTCCGCACAGACGCCCCGAAGCGGCCGCCTCTCGATTTTATTACGCCGTCGCTGCGAGAATCCGCCGATATTTTCAGGCGAAAAGCAGCTTGTCCTCCAGTCGTGCCGACCATTTTAACGTGTTTTACATAATTAACAATCGTATAAAACCTATTTTATCTATAATTCGCGCCAGATTTCAGGATAGAAATTCCGTTTATAATTTCACGTACTTTGACGTATGTATATTAATTTAATTATATTGGAATGATACGTAAATAAAGATAATTATCGCTAAAGATAATTACTGAATCACTCCTTCTGATAAACCAGTATTACCCGCGGTATCTAATTATTTTATATATGTATTGCAAGTGGAGAGTAATAATGGGAAATATACAGCAGATTAAAAAATGTTATATCTGTGTTTTTAAAATATAAAAATTCAGTTTTATTAAGTAAAGCGAAACTTATTTATGAGTTACAACCCAATGCAGCATGTTTTGTGTATGTGTGTGTGTGTGTGTGTGTGTGTGTGTGTGTGTGTGTGTGTGTGTGTGTGTGTGTGTGTGTGTGTGTGTGTGTGTGTGTGTGTGTGTGTGTGTGTGTGTGTGTGTGTGTGTGTGTGTGTGTGTGTGTGTGTGTGTGTGTGTGTGTGTGTGTGTGTGTGTGTGTGTGTGTGTGTGTGTGTGTGTGTGTGTGTGTGTGTGTGTGTGTGTGTGTGTGTGTGTGTGTGTGTGTGTGTGTGTGTGTGTGTGTGTGTGTGTGTGTGTGTGTGTGTGTGTGTGTGTGTGTGTGTGTGTGTGTGTGTGTGTGTGTGTGTGTGTGTGTGTGTGTGTGTGTGTGTGTGTGTGTGTGTGTGTGTGTGTGTGTGTGTGTGTGTGTGTGTGTGTGTGTGTGTGTGTGTGTGTGTGTGTGTGTGTGTGTGTGTGTGTGTGTGTGTGTGTGTGTGTGTGTGTGTGTGTGTGTGTGAATTCTGATCCATTAAATGCATTTACACGATACATAAAATTATAGATAGAATTCTGTTCTGAACTCTGACGCCAATTATGGATTGTTTAAAATGTGCTTTGCAACGAGCAAAATTGTCAACTTTCGTCTTCGCGATGCAACATCGAAGAAATTATTGTTATTATTACTTTATACATCGCATAAAAAGCAAATCGCGCGCGAAGAGAATTCAATACTCGTGAGGATTGAGAACTGTTGAGAATTTCAATATTTAAAAGCGACACATTTTTACATCGTAACAGGATGTTTCCTCGAGACCACCTTGAATCGGGAACTGTGAAATATAAATATGCACCGCCCTTAATCTGGTTTCTTTCAGATTGACCTTTGAACGAACTTGCGCTTCTTATTATCGACAAAAAACGTATTCTTATTTCTCTCTTATTATTTTGCGTAGAAAATTCGCAGATGCTCATATTGTCCCTCGCTCCGTGAAACTCGCTGAAACCGTGTCGCGGTAAAGTGAAGCGGTAAAACGTTAAAGAACAATCCGAGAGTTAGTCAAACAGTCCTGTTTAAACAGTTTAAGAATATTTCAAAATGTCGAGTCAAACGCGCAGGGAGAGACAGAAGGAGAAGCGTAGGTAGAAACGGAAATTATACGAAGCTCCCAGTGCCGCCGCGTCCGCATCACATCCGGTGTGTATACACATATGATACGGTATGCGCGGTATTATCCGGACCACTATTAATCGATTATCCAACGCGAGAGAGCTGATTCCTATTTGATACTCCAACAAGGATTCCCGTTTATTATTCCCGCCGACAAAGCGCAAGAACGTACACGCTCTCTCCGGCGGTTCATTAATCAAAAGCACCGATCCCCAAAATGGCTTCCTGCCTAGTAACGCCCTCAAAATCTCTCTCTCTCTCTCTCTTTCTCTTTCTCCCATCCGCCCCGGCTCTCTCTTTGTTCCTCCCGCGCGCTGTCACTCGCTGCAAATATACACACATATGTTATCCGGCGTCGTTCCGCGCCGTCGGCCACGGTTTCTTTGATTTTCGCGATTACACTCTGATCTCTGGCAGGTGCGCGTCCGCGTAAGCGTGAGCGCGTAACACGCGCGCTTCTCACCCGCGCCCCGTGTTTTTTCGACGTTTGATCTCTCCCGCGCTCTCCCCGCAATTCACCCCCCTCGCCGAAGGCTGCCATTTAATTAGGACGATTAACTTAATGCGCGCGTCGGGAGGAAAAGGTACCCCCGACGATCTCATCGCCCGTCGGCGAGATTCATCGAGCGCGAAACGACGTTCCATTTTATTTTTGGCGCAGCGCAAGGATCTTCGAGAAGAGGAAAGGACAACCCAAAGATTTGTAGAACGTGGGATCTTTCTTTTTCGGGGGTGGCTCTCTCTCTCTCTCTCTCTCTCTTTCTTTATCTTTGTTACTTATTTTTATCTTATTTTTATGTTATCTTGCTCTGTACCTACACTTACAGTTTGTCCTTAGAGGGCTTGCCCTAGAGCAGAAATAAACGTTCAATCAATCAATCAATCAATCTCTCGATTTACCTTCCTATCGCACCTCCACCTTTCAACGTTCGTTCCTCTATACAGCAGCCTCTTTCTGGATTTCTCTTCCCATCAACATTAGACAATCCGAATCCGTACAGCTATTCAAACGCGAGCTCTTCGGTCATCTGTCGAGAACCACTTCGTCCTAGACGAGGTTGACGTGCGTTCTGTATAGCTTTCTGTTTTCTCAATGCATGCTATATACTTATTTCGGCACAATCTTTGCAATTTTACTATTATGTATTATATTTGCGGTAACACACTCTTACACTTAAGCTTCATCTTACCTGCACTTTGCTTCATTTTTATCTTATGTTTCTATCTTATTTAGCGCTTACTATTCTTTTCAATTCTGTTTCTTTTATCGTTTACTCTGCGCCTATGTTCTTTTCAATTTTATTTTCTTTTTATTTTTATTTTGTATTATTTTTTGTACTGATCAAATGTATCTATTATCGTTGCATTCTTAGAGGGCTTGCCCTAGAACGGTAATAAACGTTTTGTCTGTCAGTCTGTCTCTCTCTTTCTCTCTCTCTTTCCACAACCGGTATTCGCGCGATAATTGAGGGTTTAACGATGGTGGATGAAGGTTGATCTCGCTGGATGATCTCGTAACGTCGTCGCCCGATGCGGAGCGTCGCTTCCGCCGACGTCGAGAACGACGTTGGAAAGGAAAGAGACAGAGAGAGGGAGAGAGAAAGGCAATGCGCCCGCGACGCGATAATTGCACTGTCAGCGACAGCGTCCCGACCGCGAAACGATATGCATAATATAGCGCGCGGCGCGGAACGCTTCTCGCCAGATTACCATCTGCGCTCGCAGGCTCATCGCCACGCCGCGCCGCCGGCACCCGGATCGATGCGCCGGAGATCGGCGCGATAATCAAATCACGGACCATCGTACAATCAAATCCATATCTGAGGTTTATGAACGGGAGAAGTCGAAGAGATAAACGAACGAGGTAGAGAAAGTTGATACCTAATACCTCGGGAAAAATCGGTGGGAGTTTATCGTGTGAAAATAAACCGGTCTCGGGACGAAAGTAGGATAATTACGTATTCCCTCGATTTCTCCCTTCAATCCCGCGATTTTATGCGCGAAAAGAAGTGACTTGGAAATATCAGCTAAATGTCACTGGCTATAGCTCCAATTGTTCTGTCGTTGCCATATATTATAGATTCAAGACCGCAAATTTTATACAACAAATTTAATGCAAGATAAGCCGAGTCGGTCATAGTAAGATTTTCGTGCTGAAATAATATTTCATATGTTTCTATTCGTTTCGAGCTGTGCGCCATTACTTTCGGTTTCAAACACAGCTCTTGAAAATGAAACATAATTAAATTGAAAATCAATTTAATAATATACTGATGCTATAATAACTTGCACTGAGAGAAAAAATTGTAGTAGTGGCAACTATAAGGGGACAACCACACCAATTTTGTTAACATAATTATAATACATAGTTAAGTGAACTATATTGTAGTTATTGCAATTAAGTTGATGATTAAGAGAACTAATAAAAAATAGTTGTAGTATACTATATAATATAGTAATTACAACTATTTTTTATTAGTTTTCTTAACCATAAACTTAGTTGTAATAACTTTAATACAGTTCACTTAACTATATTTTATAATTATGTTAACAAAATTTGTATGGTTGTCCCCTTATAGTTGCCACCACTACAATTTTTTCTCTCAGTGTGCATCACTAAAATCCCTCCACCCCGAAGAAACTTTATCATTATTTTTTCTCGCCAAATGCTACAATCGTTGCCGACAACGGTAAGAGTCGATAGAAAATTTGATCACCGCGATGTGATCATGGCATATCCGCGCGCGCGGATGCGGCCCCAATCCCGAACTAATTTCCGCGCGAGCTCGTACCAACGGGGAAGACCAACTGAAAGTTTCAGGTGAATCAGCTCCGGCTAAAGCCGACGACGTAAAGGAGAGCGTCGGATGCGCGAAATGAAATTTAAGCGTAGCTCCCGGACATCATTAAGCAAAGCTCCGGTCCGCGGTGGCCGGGAGACTCTCTCCTCTCTTCGCTTCGCGCGCCGCAGGACTCCCGAGGGCTGGAAGTTATACGCGGGGATACGATAGTGCTCTCGATAGATACTCGCGTCACTAGAGCACCATTAACTCTAGATTACAGCGCTGCGGTATTTACACAGGCCAGAGGCGTAACGTAATACGCGACGAGCCCCGTCTTACCACCATTCCCCGCGCCACCCCCTCTCCTCGTTTTACCCTCTCCTCTCTCCGTCTCTCTCTCTCTCTCTCTCTTCCTCTCGATGTCTCGAAAGAGAGCCCTGGGTTTTCTCCCGGTCCATCCCCCGTCGCAACGCCTGTGCCCCGCGACGCCTGTGTGTCCCTATTTGCCCACTTCCCCCCATTCCCCTATGAAATGTATCACTTCGCTTCATTTAATATCGTGGGACATCGACCGTGCCGGCGCCATTGTTCCGCGTTAACAGTGGATCACGGCTAAAATAATACCTGCTAATGGCTCCCGGTTTTAAGCTGACAAACAGCAGCACGAGTGTAATAATATAATGCGAGCGCCGCGCCGGTCGTGGAGCGACGACGACGGTGGGATATACGCCGTCCGTGTCCACGTAGGATGATGTGTGTGGGTGTGTGTGTGTGTGTGTGTGTGTGTGAGGGTGCACTGCGCATGTGAATACCGTGTGTGTGTGTTGAACTATCGATATAACGAGCAAATCTTTGACGGGATTCGGGAATTGTATCTTATCCATCGCACGATACTTTCATCGTCGTCGAACAGAATTAAACGGCTATTCCTCGCGCTGGCTAACCGTGGCTACTGTTCACACACACACACACACGCGCACACACACACAAAGTCGCGATTGTGTCGGGTCAGCACGTACGGACCACTTCCTTTTCAATTAACGAGTTCTCCGTCGAAACGCACCTTTTTTTGCGCTCCGGTTGCGTAGAGCTCGCGGTTCCCTCTCTTTT
>QKQZ01022314.1:0-39723 GCA_003595255.1 Solenopsis fugax | reverse complement strand
CGTCGCGTCGACTACTGGCCCGTCGCTCGTCACCCGTCGGCAGCCGAAATACGCACATCGCGGTGCGGCGGCTTCTCGTCGCACGATTATCACGCGTATGTTGGAATCGAGCTTTCTGCGGATTTACTACGATGAAACGCCGACACGAAATCGATCCTCGATCCGCGATTCGCCGCANTCCCGCGGTGCATCACTACTAGAGTGGCGTCGCAACGCCCCCCAACGGTCGCCCAAAACGTCGCGTATAACCGACCGGTAACTTTCCAGGAAAAAATTTTCCATGCAAAAAAATATACACATTGCCGTATTCGTTGACAATGTATATATTTTTTTCCTGGACTCCGCTGTTCGCTTCGAACTTTTTTACTTATGTATGTACGATCGTTTCGTTTGACTCAATTATTTATCTATAGCGTTTATTGAGAAAACTGATTCCAAAATTCTAATTCCTATTCCAAATTGTTTTTCTTACGAGAATTTTTTATTTTCTACAACTTTTTGATCGTACACGCCACTCCACATTATTGATATCCGTCCCCTTATATAGAGCGCACAAGGACGATACGATCATTCCACACAGTTCGTAGATTAAGTCTCGCACGACAATAATGTTTCAGTTCTCAAAATTCAATGTAAAGATGAAATTTGAGATGAATTGCGTCAACAATTCCGACCATGCTTTTTCACGCTATTCACAATTACACTTACTGGTACGTGGTCAACCAGTGAATTCATACGATCGTACATACATAAGTAAAAAAGTTCGAAGCGAACAGCGGAGTCCAGGAAAAAAATATACACATTGTCAACGAATACGGCAATGTGTATATTTTTTTGCATGGAAAATTTTTTCCTGGAAAGTTACCGGTCGGTTATACGCGACGTTTTGGGCGACCGTTGGGGGGCGTTGCGACGCCACTCTAGTAGTGATGCACCGCGGGAAGCGACGGGTGGACGTGCGGCGAATCGCGGATCGAGGATCGATTTCGTGTTGGCGTTTCATTGCAGTAAATCCGCAGAAAACTCGATTCCGACATACGCGTGATAATCGTGCGACGAGAAGCCGCCGCACCGCGATATGCGTATTTCGGCTGCCGACGGGTGACGAGCGACGGGCCAGTAGTCGACGCGACGGGCCAGCGGTTACGCAACGCATTTCGGCGAATGGGGACCCGGTGAGTTCCGATCTCGACGGGCATATCTCGGGACGTGCGATACGAGTTTGAGTGTTTATGTAGTGAAATGAGAGTGTTATGAACGGTGACGATCGTTCTGAGACTCCACCGTGTTGATTCTTCGCTGTGTCGAGCGACGGACGCGAGTGAAAGTGGCCGCCATGTTCCCTTCGTAACGGACGTTTTCCGCTCGATTCTCCTTGGCGAGGAGCATGAAGGCGACGGCGAGCCTCTCGCGGCTAGCTTCGTGCCGGTTATACGCGTACCCCTTCGTGTGACGTTATCGCGAGCAGAGTTCCGAATTTTCGTGAGTAACCTGCACTACCTGCAGTGAAATAAACGTTCGGAGTTTGGACGAGATAGCGAGATCGCTCGCGGAGACGCGCGCGTTGTTATTGCGGGACGGCGTGTAGGTTAAGATGACCCCGCGAATAATCGCGCGATCCGTCCGGCCGGTCCAGCCAACGCATCGCGCACCAGCTCGCGTGTTATTTCCGAGTTTTCGTGCGACGATGAAATGTTCCGACGGTGAAAAGTTCCGACGGAATATCGATCTGGATCATCTGGATCGTCGTGTGTCCCTTTCGCTACGTGATGTCGACGAGAGTCATTCCGTCAACAAAGTGTCGCAAGTTGCTGTGATAATTAATGCGCGATCGTAATTGATCTCTTTGTTCGAGTTTTGTGTTAGTTGTGCATAGACAGGATTTGAGAGAAGGCGGAGGCTCGGGACGAGCATCGGGCAACGGCGGAACAACCTTGTGAGTGAGTAACATTATTTATACATTACCCGTACTGAGAAAAAAAATTGTTAACTATTGGTAGCTCGGCAAAAATCATCGCGATTCCATCCGATAACTAGCGATTCCGCCATAATAAATCTCCGGTCCACGTAAGAGCCGCCGCGTTTTCCATAAAAAATATTTCTTCTCTGGTTGATGGAATAGCGACGAACAAACGCGTACGGTCCATTTCATTCTCATTAAATTATATTTCATTTTCGGTAAATTAGTGTCGTTTGTATGGTCCACTTTAGACGAACTAAAGTGGAGTTTTGCGTCAGAATTTCAGAATTTAGAACAGAGTCTTGTTTGTAATTTTATGCGTAAGAAATATTTCAAAAAAATCAAAATATACATGCACGTACATAAAGTAGATATTAAAATATGTTAGAATACGCATGTAACGTAATTAGTTTTTGCAATATTAATTACTGCGGACGCTACTATAATGTGAATTATATTTATTTGTGTTTTACAGGTCGACGTTGAAAACTCCGCTGCTGCGCATCGTGTGTCGGTGAGTGACAAATTATATTTTAATCTAGTAATGAATTTCTGTTGAATATATATTGATAGAGATCCATTGCTCTTTAAAATGGATTCTCTACGCTAGATTAATATCAACATTTAATCCTGGAAAGTATTTCCATCCAACAATTTATTGCACGTAAATATACATTTCAGTATGTAAAATGAAACTTGTTATATTAATCTGTTAGCGCGTATATTGATGAATGGGGAAATATAGAGTTCTTCTGAATTGTTAATTTGATGTCTTTGAAAGAGCATTAGAGTTCTCGATATAAAAAAACTTTTAAGAGAAAAATATAAAAAAAATAAAGGTTTGTATGTCAAATCTGAATAGTTCTGACTAGCATGTACGATTCCTTTTGACGAGTTCTGGAGTTCTCGATATAGAAATAGTTCTGCCCGAAAATGTAAAAAAATCGCGATTGAATTCTCAAAAGTAGTATCAAAAAAATAATTGAAACTTCAAAAATATCAATTTTACGTTATTTTTTCATTAAGATTTTTGATAGAATGCGCGATGGCTATTCAGAACACTCAACAGGACTTCCAGAACTCTTAAGAAATTTTTGATATTTTAAAAATACTTTTTCGGAACTGTTTTTAAAATGTAACCGCATATACGATTCCTTTCGACGACAGAACTCTTTTTAAAATGTATCGAGAACTCTAGAACTCGTCGAAAGGAATCGTTTATGCTATTCAGAACTATTCGGATTTGACATACATTTTTTCATTTCTTTTATTTTTTTTCTCATAATCAAAAAGTATTTTTTATATCGATAACTCTAGTACTCGTTAAAAGATCAAATTAGCTATTGAGAGTTATTCGGTGCTAGTGTTGAGTGTGAAGTTAGCACCCATTTTTCGAAATTTATTTTCTTTTTTATAAGTTGCAGAACCATTTGTAAAAACTATCAAGAACTCTTTTTTTTGTAAATAATCCAGAATTGTTAACAGAATTACGATTTCGTACCATAGGGGTGCCAACTTCACACACCCATGTGTCGACTCGTTCAAACGGCTCTCGTCACTTTTCTCCCGGGCTATGTCGCATACCGTTGCGTTACGTCATGTGTATAGCCCTCTCGGTTCTCCTTCCGCCACCACGTTGATTTTGGTTTCGCCGCCGTCATCAGTTCCTCAAGTAAGAGGAACTGGACTGTTTATCAGGAGTAAAATCTGATTCGCAACGAGTCACTAACATGTTGAAAGTAAATCAGAAAAGAGCAGGGTGAAGAGAAGTTCGCGGACAAGTTTTAGAAAATTGAAAGCTTTTGACTCAGAGGACAGTCAGAAAGCAATTCGGATGAAGATTATAGAAAGAGAAGACGCAATATTGTAAGTATAGCAGTTTGTCTAGTAGACAATTCCTATAAGTCGCTATCTTATACAAACCGTTATAAGTTTTTTCATAAAGATAACATATTAAATTATTTCAGAAACTACAAGATTAATACATATAGATGTTGAAGAAATATTTAAACGTCGCTGGTGTGAAAGTAAAATCTTACAATGACATTTGAGCCTATTGTAAGTGTAACGCTGCAAAAATCAAGCACCTAAAGCAATTGTTATAGGAAAATGGCATTAGTGGCAGACTAACATTGGAAAATTGTGAACGAGTGAGAAAAAAGAATGAAAAGATGAAGGTGTCTGAACGGGATGCAGCCAACATTATATCTGAAAGTTGATATTAAAACTTTATAATCAGTTTATATTAATTATGTCATAGGCATTGCGTAATATTTGAATTCACTTCTATTTAATTACACAAATTCTCTGCTTTAAAAACACAATTTTTCTTTTATAATTTTTATGCTTTTAGAGTAGAGAATTTGTGATTTTAAAGCAGAGAATAGTTTATTATTTAATTATTTTTATTTATTGCTATTTAATTATAGACGATTTAATATATATTTATTATTGAAATTATTGAAATCTTTTGTCTTACTAAATTGATGAGTCTATATCATGTACTAAAAATGAAATCTTAGTAAAAATTGGCACAGGCCCCTATGCAAGGTTTCGTTGTGAAATTACATTTCATAAAATTATTGCTAAAATCTTTCGCCTTAACTAAACTGATAAATATAAAACAGATTAAATTAAAGCAGGCATAATAGTTGCCTGCTTTACAACAAAGTCTTACCTTTTTGAGGAGCTTTTGTTCATTTTTACCAAATTTTCTTTTTTAGTATATGATAGATTTCTATGCTAAATGTGTAATATTTCATGCTGCAATATTTCTACATTATAATTTAGGAATAATTATGCAATGTTATATATATGAATTATGATTAATTTTTTAAATTAACTAAAAAATTTTTAAATAAAAAATTAGGTGGATGATCAGTTTTAAGTTTTGCAGTTGGCTATTGTTTAATTGGCCTATCAAGCTTATAATTACTAAGCTAATCGGAAATAGTAACCTTGTTTTTTTTTTGTGACTAATCTATCATTCCCACTCCTGGGTCTAGCTCGGAAGAGAACATTTAAAATTATATACTTACATACATACATTACCTACGGGATCATAGACATTGGCTACATAGTTCAGTATCTACGTTTTATAAACATAGGGGCGCTTCAAAATCGCGCCCATAACCCATAACTGCTTTTGTAACTCTGAAATCTGCGAGCTGCGAGTGAATAAAGAAACTGAAAGAAACTTTGATGTGCTTTGATGGTTAATTGGTGGAGTGTTGCACGTGTTGTCCTACAATAATATTTTCTTTCTTTTTTTGTTACTTTTCGCAATAACTCTTTTGTACTTTTTGTAATAACTTTTCGCAGTAAATCTTTTGTGATATTAAGATCTCAGATCACTTGCATAGAAAAATTGAGTGAGGTTAAGAAAAATTAAAATATGTTAATCATTTTTAGGCCGGTATTGATAGTCGATTCTTATATTTAAGATCGTCTGAAGTACTGATTTAAAATGTCATCAACCAAACACAGAGCTGTATTAACCTCTTAAGACATTATTCAAGACGGTCTTGAAATAATATTCGATTTTGAATATTGGTTTAAAATACATTTTGATCATTTTTAACAGACGATTTGTATAATCATGACATTATCCAGTAAGTCTGCAATGTTATATATTATTATTATAATATAGTGTACAGCATAAAAATTAATGTGAACGTTTAAATTAATTTATATTGAGATGTATTACATGTATGTCTTTTCAGAATTCGCAAATCAAAGCAAGGAGGAACGTATGGTAATAGCAATTGGAGAGATTATACAGGAGTTATTGAAAGCCCACAATGAAAATCGAGACGTTAATTTAAATAAATTAAAGACACGAATTTCTTCAAAATATGGCTTGGATTCATCTCCAAGATTAGTTGATATTATTGCAGCAGTACCTAGTTCTGCTAGGAATATACTTGTACCGAAATTGAAGGCTAAACCTATCAGGACTGCTAGTGGGGTTAGTTTAGGTGTATCATTGCACACCACAGACTTCTATATATTACATTAAACTGCTAACTTAAGATTTGTTCCTTTTCCATACCCTAAAACTCTCTTGCATGGTTCATCTTTTCTCTTTTTCTTTTTACACTGATGAAAAAGAGATAAACCATGTAAGAAGTTCAATTTTGGGATGAAAAACAATAAACCTTTAGGACTTATATTGAAACCATATGTAGTGTAGAATATATTTAAAAAATCATATTTTGATAGTACAGTGTCAGATCTTAAAATTATACATTTTATTTTTTATAAACATTGATGTCAATTATGAATTAATCATGTAAAACATTAAAAATGTATGAAAGAAAAGTCTCAATAGAAGATATTTTGTTCTATAATAAAAATAGCTTTTACATTGCACCTTACCATACAATTTCAATAGTAATTAGCAGTCTATTGTAGTAGAAGTTTATTACATACAAATAATCTTTGTGTGAACAAAAAAGTAATAGTGCTATTGCAGATTGCTGTTGTAGCAGTAATGTGCAAACCACACAGATGTCCACATATTAATATGACAGGAAATATCTGTGTTTATTGCCCTGGAGGTCCAGATTCTGATTTTGAATATTCAACGCAATCATACACAGGATATGAACCTACATCGATGAGAGCTATACGTGCAAGATACAATCCTTTCTTACAAACTAGGCATCGTATTGAACAGGTAAAACAAGTGTTATGATTATATCCAATCATTTTTAAGTTCGCAGAAATGTGATTATGTATAAATGTATGTTATGCTTTTAGTTAAAACAATTGGGCCATAATGTTGACAAAATCGAATTTATTGTTATGGGCGGTACTTTTATGTCTTTACCAGAAGATTATAGAGATTATTTCATAAGGAATTTACACGACGCACTGTCTGGTCATACAAGTAGTAATGTTGATGAAGCAGTAAACTACTCTGAACGTAGTACTACAAAATGCATTGGCATCACTATTGAAACTCGCCCTGATTATTGTCTCAAGAAGCATCTTTCGGATATGTTACGTTATGGGTATATATCTACTTTTAATACAATATTAAAGATCATGTAAATATTGTAGATTATAGAGTACCACATAAGCGATAAAATTAAAATGAAATTTTTAGTTGCACACGTTTAGAAATTGGTGTACAATCAATATATGAAGATGTAGCGCGCGATACTAATAGAGGGCATACTGTACGTGCTGTATGTGAGAGTTTTGAACTAGCCAAAGATGCTGGATTCAAGGTGATAGCTCATATGATGCCGAATTTACCAAATGTTGATTTAGAACGAGATATCACCCAGTTTAAAGTAATGTCACTACATGTACATAACAATGTTAACTTATAAGTTATAGATTATTTTCTATTAATGTCTATACTTTTGTATGAAATTTTAGGAATTTTTCAAGAGTCCTGCGTTTCGAGCAGATGGATTAAAGATTTATCCAACACTGGTTATACGGGGCACTGGCTTGTATGAATTATGGAGAACTGGGAGATATCAAAGCTACCCGCCCAGTGTATTAGTTGATTTTATAGCTCATATTCTAGCTTTAATACCACCATGGACTCGTGTTTATCGTGTACAACGTGATATACCTATGCCACTAGTGACGTAAGTATAAATAATCAGATTATGCAAGAAATACACTTATAAATAACGATATACATCATTTTTGTTTGTATAAAAATAGTTCTGGTGTAGAACATGGAAATTTGCGTGAATTAGCTTTAGCAAGAATGAAGGATTTGGGCACAGAATGCCGTGATGTTAGAACTCGTGAAGTAGGAATTCAAGAAATACATCATAAAGTTCAACCCTATGAAGTTGAACTTATACGTCGTGATTACACAAGCAATGGTGCATGGGAAACATTTTTGGCATACGAAGATCCCCAGCAAGATATCCTCGTTGGCCTACTCAGATTGAGAAAATGTTCATCCAACACTTTCAGGTCTGATTTTCACATTTTAAGTAACATGATTTTTATATCATATTATTATTATTTAGATATGACCTTCATATTTTGAAGCTTAGAAGATAAATTCTTTTATAATATAAATAAAATGTAAATATAAAAATAAAATGGACACCTCCGAAACAGGTTATCATTCGTAATTTTTTATTTTCCAACTGATTTCTTGTAAAAGACATAGGATGAAGGTCGAAATAGAACTCGATTTCTTAAGAAATTTGATGACTACAAATTGACTGCTTATGTACTCATTCAGAGCTATACATCATCTCGATACATGAAGAATGTATATACTAACATTCTGCTTCTTGTAGGCCGGAATTAAAAGAAAAAACTTCTATAATAAGGGAACTTCATGTTTATGGCAGTGTAGTACCTGTTAGTGCTCGCGATCCTACAAAATTTCAACACCAGGGCTTTGGTATTCTGTTAATGGAAGAAGCTGAACGAATTGCAAAAGAGGAACATAATTCTCATAAAATTGCCATAATTTCAGGTATATCGTATAATGCTTTTACATTTTTCATATTCGTATTTACATTAATTATTATTATTAGATCATAAATCGATCAGAAGTTTAGAAATTCACACTAACAAACTATTTTTTTGTAGGCGTTGGTACACGTAATTATTACAGAAAACTGGGTTACGAACTTGACGGTCCATACATGTCCAAAATGCTTATATAAAGGTCATGTTCCAACGTGCATTATCACTATTGAAAATTTATAATACATGTAGATTTTTCAGTACTGACAGTGTACATCAGAACACAGCCTAGATGTGATGTTACAAAATATAATGAAAAATTATAGATACAATGAATATAACTATTTCATCTATATAAAAAATCTCTTAGACTTAGTATTTTTGTAGAAAAACTACAATGAAAGCTTACAATATTATAATACATTGATAAAAATTAATGAAATAAAAGATTCAGAACACATCACAAATCTCAAAACTGTAGAAACCTTATTTGAGAATTTAATAAATTTTTAAAGAAAAAAAAATACTTAAATATAATTAAATAAATAAATAATTAAACTAATATAATATCTAGAATGAAACAAAATATAAGCATGTGATTATTACAGAAAATTAGATTACATATGTGATGGTCCATACATGTTTAAAATACTATAACTAATAAAGTAAATTTTCAAAGAGAAAAGAGAAAAAATAAAGATATATTGTATAAATAATAGAACTAAAGTATTCAAAATAAACAACTTTAAACATTTAAAAATATAGTTTTGTTTATTATAAAATTTTATTAATTTTCTGAATTAAATAAAATGAACTTTTCTGAACTATTTATCTATATGATATTTTAATAAAATATTAATAGTTTAGAAATAGAAAATTTTATATTGCCATAGCAAATAATTAAATTTAATTACGATTGCAATTTGTTATTTTTAAAAGTAGATGGCAAATAAAAGAATTTTCAGAGAATTTATTTTTTATCCTTGAAAATTTCTCTCATGGATTTTCTTGGGATTTTATTGATGTTCAAAGAAATCTTTGGAATTTTATTTTTAAATTTAAATTCTATCTCTTTTTTGACAAAACTATTTCTTTGATCCACTTTTTTCATAATGCAAAATCGATTGGCAATAAATGTGGCATACATATCCACGCGTTCATCTCGCGACTTGTAAATTTTTATAAAAAAATTATAGACAATAGAAGACAATATATCATTTTAAAGATTAAAATGTGTATTTAATCATCTTTCAAATTCTATACTTCTGAAAAACTGGATACGTGTATTGCGGACCGATCATTTTATTTCAAGTTATTTCTTTTTAGTACTTTTTTTAAATATTTTACAGTAATTTTTCAAAATTTCACATTTTTAATATGTAAAACTTAAATGGCTCTTCTTTGTGATTGTATATTATAGAAGATTAAAAGATAAATAAATTTATTTGAAAACTGCATTAAAAAATTACTTTTGAATAAAATCCTGGAAAATCTGAGAATTCTCAGCCAATTCTTTTATAAAATTTAAATAAACATCTTATAATGGGTTGACGTTTTGCGTTAAAATGAAACTTAAAATTGACTTATTTTCATTATTACACTCATTATTTTTAAATATTTAGCTTTAACCAAAAGAAATATTTCAAAACTTTAGTCATAATAAATGTGGAGATTAAATTCAAAATAGATTTTTTTTATTATTGTATCTTTAAGTATTTGATTAATCCGGGGATTAATCACGAACATTCGAAATATTTAAAATAATCTCATAACCTAAAATAAATATTTATAAATATATGTATTTGAGAACAGGTTTACGAAATAATTTAAATATACGCTTAAAATATAATGTATTTTTTATTTACGATTTTTATAATTATATTGACATTTTTCATTATATATATCAATGAATTATATTTGTCGGTAAATAACATCGCTACTTTCTTAAATAGAAAATGCAAGTGATACAAATCAACACAGAAGTCATTCTGTCATTGTTTGATATTCAATAAGAAATAAAGACAAAAAAAAGACTTGTGTTGATTTGTTTCTTTTGTTGGAAAAAGCTTCTTATGATTTTATATATACATATATATATATATATATATATATATATAGTGTGTTCGGGGAGACACTATTAGCGCTATTTGCATCATTCTATCCTTATTTATATCTAATGAATGATAAAGATAGAAAACACAAATAGCGCTAATAGCGGTCTCTTCGAACGCACCCATATTCAAACAGTGCGCGATAAGCATGATTTGATCATCTGCCGCAAGATGACGCAACGTGCCGCATTCGTGAGATTTGATTTTATTTTTAATCTATTTATTCATTGCGTATATATTTTTAGATAATTATGCTATTTACAATTTTTATAATGCCTGCTAATCTTAAACCATAATTAAAAATTTCAGAAATATAAAGCACATACATAATAATTCCTTTATACTGTTTCTTGTTATTAAGGGCCAGTTTCACAATCTTCGGTTAACTTAATCGGCTGATTTTTCTATCGGAATTGACCAATCGCATTTGTCGTTAAGTAGAATTACCAGAAATAACCAATCACGGTTAACACTTAACCGGTCAGTTAAGTTAACCGAAGATTGTGAAACTGGCCCTAAATAATGATTCGCACGTCATTAATATCCAGCTGATATTATTCTCTCACTACAATTAATTATCGACAAAGTATCGCGACAAAGTCATTGTATCATAATGACAGTAATTATGTAAGAAAAACTTCTTAGAAGAAATTAAACTGAACCAAGTGCGACTTAAGTGCTCGTCGAGAATCTCGTAACGCAAAAACTCAATGATCTTTTGCTTCTTGAATTTTTTTCGCTTGTTATAAACAGTAGATATCATTTAGCACTTCAGAACTTCCTCGATCCTAAACTTTCAACGACATTTTAAAAGACATGATGGTTCTTTTATTTCCAAGCCTTTCTCAATTATAAGCGAAAACAGCTGTGCGAAACAACTATGCAAATCAACCACACAAATTAACTTGTCCCTCATAATTCGACTTGAAATTATCGTCGGAATATATTAGAGATCCTCGAGCGCGAGATACTCAGTAAGCGCCAAGCAGTCTTCACTTCCCGTAATCTGTGGCGAGATTAAGGTGGTTTTACAATCTTGAAGTATCACCTCTGATCACTTCGGCCCTCGGTTCCTTGCGAGGATCAAATCACCGTAATCCGTCACTGGCCTAAAAACCGCGAAAAGTCGAGCCTTCTACCTGTTGTGAATCAACGATCTCTCTCGCGGGAGGACGCCCTCCCCCCACTCACCCTCCCTTTCGCCGTCTCTCGCTCTTTCTCTCCCTCGCCTCCGGTGACAGGCCGATAGAGGCCGTCGAGAGTAAACAAAAGCGAGTCAGCCACGATAGTGGTCGTCGTCAAAGTGAGCCTCGTCCGTGGAACGGTGTCGCACCGCAGGTGGTGTGATCGTGCGTGTTGTACGTCCGCATCGAGCGCGAGTGCACTCGTTTTTGTCCGCGCCGCGGGTTCTCGGTGCTCGTGTCCTTTGACTGATCGAAAGGTGGTGTGGTGGCACCGCGCCATAGCACGGCCGATGGGATGCGGACGACGCGGAGTCTGGCGGGATCGTCGACGACGAGCCGACAGCGGGAATAGAGAGGAGGATCGCTCCGGCGTCCAGCGGATTCCCACGGGACTTCCGCGATTGCTTTAATCGTCTTGTCGTGGAGAACTGTTCGAGGAAGCGAGGGGAGTCGCGAGTAAGAAGGTAACGACACGCCGAAACCCATTCGACCGTGAGCGCAAGATCCTCGAACGAGGGCTTACGTGCACACGCGTAATAATAATAATAATAATAATATGCGGAACTCCGTGACAGTTCGCGAATCTCCCCCCCAAATTAGGTTATGTTTTTGCGCGAGTGTTTTTTCCCAGTCGAGGTAGAACCGTGCGCCGCCGCTTGATAATTGCGGCTCTATCTACGTAGCATGTAAACAGGAAGAGTTTCTACAACTTTGCGATCATTATCGTTTGTGATTGCGCTGCAATTGTGATCGACGAGGCAAGCTTAATTGCTGGTAACATCTAGGTATCCACTCGTTGCCGCAACGTTGCGAGAAATTTCGGAGTGTATGCAAGAGAATCTCTCACGAGAGCAAGTCTCACGAACGTAGAGTACACAGTAGATTTAGAATTTTGTATTTATGTTAAAAATGGTCCTTTTTAAAATTTTTTTGTTGAATTTTTAATATACCCGAGAATTGATTTAACATAATGTGATTATGTTATTTAAATATTTTATTTTAAATTGATATTCAACATTTCTTAGTATCAACATATACAATTTTTATAGATAAAAAAAGAACAAATAATATGAAATTAGTGATGTAGTTTTGAAACATTAATTTTAAGATAAATGAATAAAATGTACGTGCCAACGTATTATGAATGTTAATTTTACTGAAAAGAAATATATACTTCCATAATCTTTTCCAAATTGTATCAGTGTCACATTTTTTGTGTTAATTTTGTATATAATATTTGTGTTTTTTTTTCAATATATTTATTTTGTGTTAAATTAATACAAAAAATTTCAATGGACCGTTTTAAACGTACAATATGTGTTTTTAACACAAATTTTCTTTCTAATTACGTAACAAAAATGCGCAAGGAAAAGCAGATGGACTCGTGTCCATCTTGAACATTTGGTATTAAAATATATTTAAAGCATGAAAAAAATTTCACGGGAACTCATGCGTTAATATTTTTACTAAAGCTACGTTGTTTCTTATAATTGTTACACGCTATACGTGTAGCTGCCTGCTATATAATGATATCTTAAGCGATAGCTTATCTTTATGGAGAATATTAATGCGCGAATTTCTCCTGAGAAATTTTTTCAGTTTATTCTTGTAAGTTTTATTGTACGGTAAAAACCCATTATTGATTCCAAAGTTCAAACATTGCATTATTACAAAATAATATTTATCGCTTTTCTAACAATAAGAGCTATCACAAATCATTGTCGATTTTCTTGGATGCTTCTTGTATCCTTATTCGTAAATTCAGTACTTAAATCTAACGTTGCGATCTTTTCTGGTGGTCTTTCAACTCCAAATTTCAAAATACGCATTTCGAAACATGTATTGAAATTTCTAAACTCAGTTTCATACCAAATGCTAATCGAATTATGTCATCTCGTCATCTCATTCGTTATTACGGTTTTATTTTCGTGTTTGCGCTTAATTCCAGTGTTCCAATCGCTTTTGGTGCCTTATCAATTTCAAATTTCAAAACACACTTTTTCAAAATCAAACAAAATTTCAAAACTTAATTTCATACCAAAGGCTACTTGAATAAATCCAATTATGTCATCTTGCCATTTTATTTGTCGTTACAATTGTCTTAGTCTCTCGTTAAAAAATTCAGCGGTCTAATCGCTTCTGCACAGAAAAAAATAACTATCAAATCAACAATTCATTGTTTCATATATAAGCAAGAATATAAAATCTTCTTGAAAGAATTTAATAATCTTGATCAGAAATAATTTGCTTACATGAAGAAACAAAATTTCTTTATGTTAGCAAATTATGTCTCTTTGAAATTATAAATACTTCCAAGATTTTATATTCTTGCTTATATATGAAACAATGAATTGTTAATTTGATACTAATTTTTTTCTGTGTGATGCACTATTGACTCCAAATTTTAAAACACGTGTTTCCAAACGAGTATCGAAATTTCTGAACTTACAATTAAAATCTAGATAAAGCCAACGAATGATTATAACAGCATTTTAGTGATTTCCTCTCCCGAAAGTACTGTAAAAAATTTGTTGCTTGCAAAAAATATTATCTCAGTCAGGATATGAATTTGGACCTCCCTACATTCCGTGACGATCATCTTAGCTAATTTGATCATCGAGATATATGGTAATATTTATCACAACCGATGGTGTTAAGGAAACATATTGAAAGGCCAGTGTATAAACAATAATTAATATAAATAATTAATAATTAAAATAAAGACCACGTGATATAACACAAAATCTAGATAAGGCCAACGAATGGTCATGATTTCTAAACTTAATTTCGTATGAAATTCTAATCGAGTTATGTCATCTTATTTGCTATTATAATCGTCTTTCTCTCATTCTCATGTACAAAATACAGCGTTTCAATCACTTCTGGTAGTCTATTGACTCCCTAATTTCAAAACACACGTCTCCAAACGAATATCAAGATTTCTAAACTTAATTTCATGTGAAATGCTAATCGAGCTATGTCATCTTATTTGCCATTACAATCTTTCTCTCATTCTCACGTACAAAATCCAGCGTTCCAGACACTTCTCATGGTCTATTAACTCTAAATTTCAAAATACGCGTCTCCGTATATCGAAATTTGTAAACTTTTAGTATCAAATTTCGTATCAAATGCAAATGTCATCTTATTTACTATTGCCCTCATTTTGTTCTCGTGCTCGCTGCTCGCACTTCAATTCAGCATTCTAATCGCTTGTGGTTAATCGCTTGTGGTGCACGCGTTTCCTACATACGACTGTTCGTCGTCGATATATGCAAGTAGCCAATCGTCGAGAAATCGCTGCCCGCACCAGGCAGCCAATCGTGCTTCGCGCGCGTCATATGTCAGTTTACTATTATTAAGTTTGTCCTTAACAATCGTCAGGACTATCGCTCGCGGATTGCCAGCTCGTGTCGCGGAGTCGATTCGCGTGTTTTGTGCGGTGCCGCGTAACACGGGCGACGAGGCATTTAAATCAAATATCTCACTAGTTTCGCTTCGTCTCAGCTCGTCTCACCTCGCTTCGCCTCAAGAGATCGACGGCGGTGAAAGTCGACCGGGAGCGGCTCGGCTTTAAAGCTGACGCCGATTTTCGAATGGGCAAGATGAAGAGAGGGGGCGAAAAAGCGCACCTTTGGTAAGTCGCCGTCTCTCGCGGTCGCCACGTACCCGAAAAAAGATCCACGGATCACCGGCAAAATTTCGCACCTCCGCGTCCGAATCCCGGCACGAGATTTGCATATGCGATTTCTGTGCACGGCCAAACCGAAGTAAAATCGCATTTTAGCACAAGTCTTCGAGTTATTATTGCTTACAAAAATAGCTTGTTGTTATTTCAATTGAAATGTGAACCTCCGAAATTTACTCATTTCAAATTGTTTTCTAAATTTCGAAATCCTTAAACTTATTGCGTATCAATTATTACACTGCACTGCCGTCTTATTTGTCCTAATTACACGGTTTGCACTCGCGAGTTTTATTCTTTCATTTATTATCGAGTTGGACCATTACTGATACTGCAGTTATTTGCAACTTTATTAGTCACGCTGTTTAGCCGTGATAAACATTTAGCTTGGCGTTATATAACACATCTAGTTGTTGTTATTATGTTTATTTTACCTTTTGGCGCTGTTACTTGTTGCCAGATCTGCCGAAACGCGAAGATAAACGTATGCTAAATCACGTATGCTCTTACGTGTAAACAACGTTAGTTTACGCTATCTGAATAACGATCTATAAACGATTCAAATAAGCGAATAATAAAAAAACAACCGCTAGTTTTGCTTGTTTTTTTTTTTTATCGAGATCACCAATAAAATGCAGCTCGCACACGTATACTATGCTCCTTGATACTGTGTTACATCACGCGGCTGTAAAACAAATTTTAAAACTCTTCGAATGTTCTTCGAATGGGATTTTAAATACTTTAAAAATAATATTCTTTTACAGACTCCATATTGTAACACCGTGTGAATTTAGTGCTGTATGCTATTGATTACGAGAAAACGAGAATCGTGATGAATAGATACTGTATAAGACGAAAATGCATGTGTAAATTTAATTAATAGCAGTGTTCCAACGGGGAGAGATAACATATAGAGTTAACCGGTGCACTTGTATTATTTCCGGTAAGAGTGCAATTCAAGCTTATCTTTTTTGAGAAAACAATTTAGATATATCATCAGTCAAATGATACATTATCATCACAAAGAAACATCACACAGAAACGCCGGTCGATGCCTCGTTATGACTAAACTTCGATAAGATAATGCAAAGGTGTCTCGATTATAATCAAATAATTCGGACTGAAAGGTTTTTTTCAGTTTTTGATTCCGGTTATATTTTAAAGGACCACAAGTCTACACTGAGAAAAATGTTATTTGATAAAATTAACCAAAGTTTGGTTGAATAGTGATCAAATGAATTTTATAGTTATAATTACTAAATATATAGTTGTTTTGACCAAACAATTTGTAGCCTTAACCAAATAATTATTTTCATACAACAAATTACAAAAAGTTTTGTTAAATGTAACTAGTTTTAGGCACCAGTAATTACAAAATTCATTTGATAACTATTCAACCAAACTTTGGTTGATCTTACCAAACGATTTCTCTCGGTGTAGACGCGTCAAAACGAAACCTACTTTTGTGAATTTTTTGTGGAAAAACGGAAAGAGATAGAGGAGTCAGGTTTGCTTCATTGTAAAGATTGTATTTTTCTCTTTTTGTCATTTAAATTTTATTAAAAAATAATTAAAAATGGCGTTGTTATTAACATTCATGTGAAGCTTGTTTTAAAAAACATAGTTTGCGGTGATCACTGTCATTCTCACGAAATCCATCTGAGCAAAATGACACAAGCTTTATAAAGCTGAAACATAAATCTAGTATTTGACGTAGCTGTTTTTCAAAATATCATATTTGAACAAAATGGCAACTAGTTAAAGTTAAATATCGATTTTTTATTAAAAATTTTGCTGGTTTGATGGTTTTTTAGCTGCGAAAAAAATGAAACATTGCAAAAAATCCTATGTCAAAGGCTAGTTTTTATAGTGCCTAAAAAAAGTGTGTAAAATTGCAAGTCATCTTCAGGATATAATAGTGTCACGCGTTTCGAAAAGAAAACTTCACAAGAATGTTAATAACGACGCCATTTTTAATTATGTTTTGATAAAATTTAAATGATAAAGAGAGAAACAAATCCAACTCCTCTTTTCGTTTTTCTACAATAAAAAATCACAAAGGTTTGTTTTGCCGCGTATAACTTATTATTCCTTTAATAAAACATCGAATAAGTGTTCCAGTTTCAGTTTTTTGATCAGTGAATAAAACAAACTGAAAAAATTACGGTTTTTTAACGATTATAATTACACGCGCAGTAAGGGGGGAGTTTAAAATTTTAAAAATAACTTTTCTATATTCTATTACACTATGTGTGTATGTGTAAATGTGGAGAGAGAAACAAAAATTAAAAAGTATATTAATACAATATTTTATACATAGAGAAAGAGTGTATGTTCGTTTGTTCAATCAATTTCTCTCATGTACTTATACATTTTCTTTATCTTTCCGGAAAGAAATTTTTTTTTCTTTCTCTTTTTCTTGATCGATAACAAATCAAGTGCGTTTCTTTTTCGATACTTGCTTTTTTATTGATTTCAAAATTGAAATTATTTTTTTAATTTTTAATATCTTTGAAACTACATTCGTTTGAATTACTTAATATTAAGATTTTTTTGTGGCAGACCAAAATACTAAATTTATTGTCACATATAAGTTAGTATATACGAGTTTCACTTAAATTCAATAAAGTTTAACATTTGGCTCACTATATCCGTTATTTTAAGTTTTAAAATTTTTAATATAAATATATACTTTTCAAGTCGCTTATGACGAATTTAATTTACGAAATTTAAAATAGAGGATTTAACGAATCAAATGCTAAACTTTATTGAATTCAAATGAAACTTATTTTGATCCGCCAGTTTGAATTTTAAAATTTTAACTATACAGATTCATAACACTACAACGACCTTAAAAACCTTTAATAAGATATGAATTAGATACTAATTATTCTTAGAAAAAAATGAGGACACAAAAGGGTTAAAAAATCTGATAGCGCCGATTTAATGTCCATCAGAGCGCGATTGGAAAGTCAGATGATCACGATGATTATCATGATAATCAATGTGTTAAAATGATTATTTTATTTGTTTTTTGCTTCTTTAGACAGTTTCCGTGAACAGCGCATTTAATTCCACAATAAATATAACAACATTTTGCATAATAATATTGCATATATGAATATTTATTATACTATATTTATCAGATTGTATGTAATAAATCTATTTTAATTTATTTAATATATATTTTTGTATTATATATATTTATTTATTACATTTTGTATTAGATAATTAAAATATTTAATGATTATTATACAGTAATTATTGATATGAATAAGTAATAAATGCACACAAAAAATATTATTTTACTGCTAAGAAAATCGATTATTCAATTTTTTTCTTTTAAATAACTATTATCGTTAATAAAGAATATTTTATTGATAATAAATCAATAATCTTGAAATATACTCATCACCAATTTTAAAAAACTTATTATGTATTCAGAAAGGATATTTATATTCTTTTGAAGAATATTATAAAAAGAATAATAAAAGAAATATCATAGAATAATAAGCTAATCAAATTTTTATATAACTATTTTTTTATTTACTTACTATTTATGTAATAATAACTAAACTATAACTTAAATGGTTAAATAACACTGTAAAAAAAGTATTGAAAAATATTTAATCTGATACGTTCAACTAAACATTGGGTTAATATTCAACAATTGTTATTTGTACAAACAAAGGTATAATTCTTTCTAAATTCTAGCTAAATTAACTTAATATTTAGTTGAACGTATTGTACTAAATATTTTAATTTTTTTTAACAAATTTTTTTCTTAATGTATAATTAAATAATTGGCATCAAAAATAACTATAAATCATAGTTAAATTATGATAATTACCTTTTTTCTCAGTGTAAAATGTGTTTCAAATTATGCAAAAGGCGTAAGCAATTATAGTAGAGAAGTGGTCAATAAACAAACAAATTAAAAAATGAAAAAAAGAAATGATTTACTATCAATTATATCGTTGAAAAACTTAAGAATATTTAAATGGCGTGAACCTGGCGGACTTTTTGAACTTTATTTGTTCTTTATCAACATAAATAATCAAAAATTGATAGTCAAAGATGAATCATCGATCGAATAAAATGCACTTAAAGAATCGTAAATATAAAAAACAATAATACTGACAATGAGACGTAATAATAATTTTAAAAATAAATGTCAAAGGTGCGCATCTTGGACGCAAGGATATCAAACACTCTGACATTTATTATTAATTAAAATAAGATTAATAATTACGTCGGTACAATCGTCCAAGCTAATCTTAATTAGAAATACATAAAACGACACAGGAAAAGCCTTGAAAATGTTTTTAAATCTTTTCAGCGTTATTTGCAATCTCGAAATGTTTCGTGTCTTATTTTTGCACGTTTGCCTATTATACTTTTCAACGGCGGCTGCATGAATGATTAAAAATGACGCTCTATACGTCCTTCACGAGCGCAGCAGTAACGTACCACATAGGAGTGCGACTTACGCAATTACAAGAAAAAGAAACGAAAGGACCTTTCATGGTTCACTGGCACACGCATTGGTATTCTTATTTCATTCCCAACAGAAATCGCTCCATTCCGTATATACAATACGTGAGTCGTTTGGTGGAACAAACTGATTATCATTGCTGACACTAAACGCAAGCTATCGTCTCGTCGTTTCATCTCCGTTTACGAAAGACATATCGTATAAGCTCGCGATAATACGAATATGTAAATTGTGACGAGTTGCTGCATAAAAGCGAGTATGATAACACACAGAGGTCTGCCGTGTTAGAGACAGGCACGTATCTAGTACTGTGAGCGCTTCAAGAAATTAATAATACCCGCAATTAGTTCAAAATTATTATTTTCTTTGTCTTTATTTCAGTTCGTAATTATTATAATTTAATTAAAATCATAAGATTTATTAATTAATTTATGACATGAATCTTTAAAATGTATTTATTCTAGATCGCAACATCATTGTTTCTAACATTTGTTGCTTTTAGAATGTTTTGTAAATTAATGTTCTTTTGCACATTTCTTTAAACATTTCAATCAGTGCATGTCCTATAAGTACTGCAATATTATTTAATAATAATATTTCTGAAATATTAATTAAATGTGGTTATATATCCACACCTAATAATATTATATGAATATTATATGAGAAATAAATAATAATATTTACTTTAATATTTTATATTATTGGGAATATTATAACTTTTAAATGTAATAATTATAAAGTTTATGAATATTTTATGTATAATAATTTACCTTAATTTTTGACCAAAAGTTAATATTTGTAGAACATTTCCATAATATTCCATATTGAAATATAAATACGGACATATAACTTTAATACAATGTTCCCATAATATTAAAATAATATTAAAAATATTGAATAATATTCTCGGAATATTATTTTAATTTTTAATAATATTCGTATAATATTCTAGGAATATTGTAGTACTTATAGGATGATTATAATCATCAAATTATTTTTTTGTAATCTCCAAATATAAATCCCTCGAAATAATAAAATTTTTTTTATTCATATTAGACTTATTAGGTGAAATCGAGGACAGAATACTTAATCTTTGCTCATTTGCGAAAAATAATTTAAATCCCCCTTCCTCTGGAGTTATATTAAAATGTCAGTCGTGCGGAAAAATCGTCGCCTAAAAGGCAAGTAACCCGCTCCGAAAATCACGATTGCCAACCCTTTCTAATGCCAGGTCATGGTAACTGCGCCGCTATTTTCACATTTGAGGAATATTGGGCGTGCTAAACAGGGACCGTGCAGTACCTGACAGCGCGCAACCACCAGTCGGTGGTTCATTCGTCCCGTGGCGTCGCCGTGCTCCAGTACGTCAGTCTGTGTTTGCTCGGCCGTCAGCGAAGACGACGAGAGACGCAACGCGAACTGCGAAAACATATTTTGCAAGTGCCGCGGGAAAACAAGATCGGCTCTCGGATCACGAAGAAACCCACGCGGAATTTAACTACGATGCACTGACGTGGTGATGCTGAAAAAATGCAGTGATGTAGATCAGATTTTATCGTAGGTTTAAATTGACGCTGAGAAGTCTTGTTATCCAGATTGGCACTATTGCGATTCGATTATATTAAATATTTACGAGCTAAAAATAATTGTGGCAAGGCCAAGTCGCATTATTTTGCGTTTAAATTGCCTTTGAGTTTGATTCTGTCACGCGCATTCACGCGAAAAACGCGTTGGTAGCTTGATAAAATTTTGAAAGTTCTCGACTAGTTCCATTACCATTACCTTCACGGCTGTACATTTGCATATTTTCGCACAGATTGATTAACACATTCGCAAGAGAGTTTCTACTTGTATTCTTCACGATACTTTTCGCCGCACTGCTTCACTTCTGAAAAAGTACACTCAAAGTCAATTGACATTGGGCCCCGCGAAGAAACATTTTTAACGTAAGGATTTTGCACGATCGCGTTCCATTGAATAAGCCTTAATAGAAAAAAAATTGATAATTCGAAAGAAAAATGAA
Organism: Solenopsis fugax; assembly: GCA_003595255.1. NCBI lineage: Eukaryota > Metazoa > Arthropoda > Insecta > Hymenoptera > Formicidae > Solenopsis > Solenopsis fugax. The sequence goes on along the minus strand of QKQZ01022314.1, from coordinate 17,809 downwards.
ACGATTTGTTTCCGATCGCGGTCAATGACGTTTCGACCAGCTGAAAACCATGTTGCCTTGCTTGTTGAACAAACAGGTACCAGATAACCGAGTGTAATAAGGTGTGCAAATTTATTCCGCACGAGACCGGTAGAATAACGCTAGAAGTTTATTGCGCGAAGGATCAGAAGTCAGGATGATAACGGTACCGATATCAGCCTCCAATCCCTACAGATCTTACAGCGACGGCAGTAAGGTCGTTAAAGAGCCCTTGGTGAGGTCATCGGAAGATCATCCTTCGCCGAATAAGCAAGTATGTGTACCTTGTTTGTCGATTGACACAATTGCGATTTTATAATAGTTACGATTTTTCGTTTTTTTTTTTTCCCCGAAGTTCGTGTTGAAATCACATTTGATACTATCACATTTGATACTCGATATTTCTGAGTTACGTAAATTTCGTAATTATATAAGTGTAACCTGTGATAGGTAATGATGTAGCGTGTCTGTTCACTTCTCATGGATAGTTTTAGTGAAACTGCATACTTCGACGAATCATTTGGTCATACATGACCGCTAAAGTTGTTTACGTAATTTTATTTTCTACTGTCGCATCTCTGAAGCTAATCTTCATGCGGATAAAGTAAAGAGCTTTCCCAATTTGTTTTCTTTGTCATTTCATTATTATCAGACATTATCGAGAGAGTGCAATGAGTCAATATTTTTAATGATGCACTGAGAGAAATCGTTTGGTAGTATAGTGATCAAATAAATTTTATAGTTACCAAAAACTTTGTTACATTTAATAAAAAAAACCAAAAACTTTTTGTAATTTGTTGTATGAAAATAATTATTTGGTTAAGACTACAAATTATTTGGTCAAAACAACTATATATTTAGTAACTATCACTATAAAATTTATTTGATCACTAATCAACCAAACTTTGGTTGATTTTACAAAACATTTCTCTCAGTGTGCCATTTTGGGAGAATTTTTTGTTACACTTGTTCTATATTACTCTTTAAGTGCGTACTGGATAATCTTGACATGATCTCTTTTACATTATTGGAATCTTTATAATTTTTCTGAAATTGACTAAACGTTGCATAAATGTAGATGAGTTATAACCGTGCACGAAAAGAACAATTTTGCTGAAATACAAATCTTAAAATAATCATGTTGAGCCATTTAAAAAATTGTATCAGATATTTAACTTGGTCGCTAGAATGTCAAAACCGTTCGCAGCAACATAATCATGCTTGGACGTCCTATATAATTATTTTGATGGCTTAACATAAAATTGTTTTCTGATGATCTGTATCTAGCTAAATTTTTAGATGCTACAGTAAAATTGTTCTTTCCATGTGGAAAATTCTGTTTACTTTATCCTTCGTCCAGGATGCCAAGAAATTTCGCCGTAATTGCTGACGACCCGCGCGGCAAAGGGTTAATTAAAGCTAACCCGTTGCCACCGAGTGGAACGTGTCTACTTCGGTACATCACGACGAATGACAGTTATTAATTTTCTTCATTGTATATTCATCACCTTAGGTTTCTTATCAGGGAATCTGCCAGTGATCATTATCGCACACTTCATTGCTCTATCCTTGCCAAAGATAGGTAATCGCTTTTCAAGTGACATCAAAAGCTCATCCGCTTTTCTTAGTTTATTTTACGTTGCTCACTGCAACTCTTATGTCAACCAACACATAGCGATTGAAAATAAAAAAAATTATAAAAATGATACGTGCGTATAAAAAAAGAATTTGATAATAAAAATCAAGCTTTGAAATAATTTAAATTATAAATGTTTGATTATTATATATTAATTACATTAATACTAACTCCAAACTCGCTCCAAACATAGTAGTAACCAATCGGTTATTAAATGGTTACTAAATATTTTTTTTTTATATTAATTGAATATTTTATTTATTTTATTTATTTCACTAAAGCTTAGTGCATCTAGGCTCTGCTTAATTATTATTACTAAACTCTCTTTTTAATGTACTATATTTTTCTTCTTTTTCTTCTTCGTTTTAAATGTTGTAAATCCCGTAAATTTTCATCTAGAGATTCGGAAAAGAAAACATCAAAATTGGTTTATCATTGTTAAAAATACGCAGCAAAATTTAATGTAATGTAATTGAAGCAAATTTCAAGCAGAACAACATTTAAAAAATTTAATGTTGCCAAAAGTACACTAAATTTTATGCACATATTTTCAGTAATAAAACCATTAAATTAAGTACTGTGTAACTTAAAAATACATTGAATTTCATGACATTTTAAACAGTGTAGTTATATATAAGTTAGTTTAATTGATGTTAGTTTAGTTATATGACAAAATGTTAAATCCTGACAATTCCATTTAAAAAATTACTAGGTCTCACATATACATAGATGCTTATTAGCATCAGTTATTAAATTGATTTTCAATTTAATATCGTGATATTATTATTACTCGTTCAACTTAGAACTGTATTTTAAAACCGAAAAGTTATTCGGCACATAGTTTTGTGAATTTGAAAAAATATATAAAATTAATAAATATTAGCAAGATCTAGCTTTGACCTATAAGGCTTTTTGTTTGATATTTGTGTTTTCACATATCGATCGATGTTCTCTGTTTAATATAATCCATTGAAAAATTACTCTTGATTAGGTGCTTTCGTTTTTAAATCACTGTATCACATCCCTTTTTTTTTTCCTTTCTTCCGTTAGCGGAAAGGCGTATTTTCGCGAAACCGAGCGTACAGCGATCTAAATTTACTTCGCCGGACAAGCGATGTGAAATCCCAAGTTAGCCTGCCAGCAACCGTTGACTGACCGTGTTTCAATTTCCTCGCAAGAAATACGAAGTGTCTCCACGAATCGTTAACAGTCCTGTCAAAAAATCGCCGATACCGCGTTGCATTTGCATCCTCTGTCGCTGCGAGATAATGCGCATTTTCAAAATTTTCAAGTTTTCCATTCCGATTTTCATTTTATTCATAGACGAAATTCCCGGAAGGTCTGACCAAAGTCTGGGTCGAAGTCCCACTAACTCTGGCCAACGTTCCAGTAACACTGAGGATGAGATAATTTTACGTGGACACGTAACCACGAAAATACGAAAATTGGCAACGAATTCGCATACGCAAGCGCATATGGAACGCACTTGTGCATGCGAGTTTTGTAGAACCTGCTGTGTAACTTGGCATTGAATTCAACGCGATTTACATGGGGCCTAATTGTAGTATAGCGCCCTTATACGATCATATCTCTTTGCGACGTTCGATACGCTTACACGTGTAACAAACTGATACGCGTTTCGGTAACCGCTGCGTTCGATATTACTTTCCTTCGTCCAAGACCTTGCATTAATTTTGCATGCGTCAATTATTGGAAGTAACTGAAGTTGCACCTTCTACGTAATTGTATATTGATGATTAAAATTTAAGTGGCGATCTTCTCATGCCACTTAGGAAAGCACTTAATAGCTGCGATGATCTGACGGTAAAATGATCCGATAATTGATTGATCGTAGTATTTTTTTATCGCGTTCTCGAGCCATATGGCCTCCCAAAAGCGTATTTCTATTAATACGTCTGTAAACAAAGGCGTAGAGTTAAAGATAATATTATAGTCCCTTATTTACATTTTATACAATAACTTTGTTAATAATCAGTATTTTAAATTGAAAACTTATAATTAATGATTATATTAATCTTATACTAAACTGTTCTTCAATAGATTCTAGACTCAAAGTTATGACATATTTATTATATGAATATTATTATTTATAAAAATCTAGCGACACTGCATAATGGGTCGAAGAGAAACAGAGGTGGTAAATATGGCCCACTACAAGAATAAATTCAAAAAATTAGTTTTAATTTAAAAACACATTATATTTGAATAAAATTATATTTATCAAAATAAAGAGAAAATATTGTAGAATATATGCAAATATGTAGAGTGTTGTATTGAAAATTTATAAGACATGTAATGTAAACTATAAATTAGCAATAAAACTACAATCAATTTATCGAATAACTACTTTTATATGAAAACTTTGAAAAAGAGGTCTATCGAGACATCAGTGTGCATATTAACAAAAGCCCATGTTGTTATTTAACTTTGCATAACTCGAAATGTGTACAGCCAAATAGAAATTTAAATAAGAAAGAAAAACACTCGAGTGTACATACATTCGTGTAATAATACGCTCAAGTTTAAAAACATGAGGAAGTATGTGTAATAATTAAATGTTAAATTGTACCTTGAAAAAGTTTTGAAATGCTCGAAAATAAAAATGCTTTATAATAAATCGACTATTGTATATTGGCATATTAGCATCACTACATAATGGCAGGCTACTAAACAAATACTTTTATAACTAATTACTAGAATTCGTCATCTAATAACGAAGATAATATGAGTGACCATAATATCTATACAGCCCATAATACCATTTTCTCCTTTATTAAATAGGATACGTAAAGTTTCTAAGTAGATTATCCAATCTGCCATCAGCCACGATCGGTATTGGTACTTACTTGCATCCGTGAAGGAAGTAGAAAAGGTATCGAAGGAAAACGACAAAAGAAAGATAGAATATAAGATTGAAAGAAGATTACGAACTGAAAAAACGAGAGACACTGCTTTATAAGCTAATACCTCTTTTTCTTCTCATTTCGTCAACCTCGTGTTTACCGCGTATGCAGATGACAGTGGGCAATGATAGCTAACAGGTTTTTTCCGAGATCGCTTTATTGCCACTGTCAGTCACGTACAGCGATATATCGTACATTACTCGGAAAAATTTCTAGGAAATTCGATAATTTATATATATGCATCAAGAAAAATACTGAGGACACTACACATGATTTCAGCGTATATTTATTTCGTACCGTTTTGCATGTCTCAATAAACTGCTATCGTCCTGATAAAATTGACTTCCACGGTCCATTCGAATATTTAGTGCTCCACTCCTTACAGAAGAAATTATAGCTTTACGTAATACTGATACTCGTTGATTTATTTAAAAAAACGCAGAATTAATTTAAAAAAACTTTCAAATCTAGTCTTATTAAGTCCAATTATAATTAATGTTTATATACATTATATCGTTTTTAATAGACGAAGGTAAATAATTATACACGTATTTTCTTAATATTGACAGTGATGAATTGTACAATTTAGAAATGCACATAAATTAATTTTTTTCTCGTATGTGCGTATGTACATAACGGTGTTGTATTGATTCTTTTTAAAAGTTCCGATTACATAAAAGCAAATACACATCAAATATGAATAATTTTACATAGAATTTATCAAGTCTTGCGGACAGATTCACAAGATATTATATCGTTATCGATCATAACGCTTAAATAAACTATTATTTTGCACGTGAAAGTTTGACCATTCAGATAAGAAACAATTTTTTGCATATAATTATATACGGTAAGTTATAATTTACTCCATTTATTATTTATACAAGATGTTCTGTCTAGTGCTGTTAATACTTTGATTATATTTAGATCTCAAGTATACCGGTATCTTGTATCATTATTATAATTATTTTGCAAAAAAACAGTTAAAAGAACGAAGTTTCTACTTCTAATAATCATCAAGGCTTTTTGATCAAGGTAACGGTATGTAACGTTCCCGATAATTATTAATTGCTGCTTACCAACGTAACATAAAATTCTATTTTCGGGGGTCCCTTTTTAATGATTGCTTTGCGAGTGTCAATCAAAAGTGACACGGTTATCCCATTATCGTTAATTATTAATAATTGATACGTTGTTATTCTTTTCATGCGTGCATTTACATAATCATCGTACTTTCAGCGCGACTGCTAATGAGGCGTTATACAGCGCGAGGTCGCTCGTGGGAGAGAGAAAGACAATTTTTTTCTTAGCGTCTCGACGTTTGTCGAGGGAGATTCACACGAGGAATAAATTAGCTTCTCGCATTTTGACCCTACTTCAATGTAGCGTACGAACTCTTCAGACGCAAAGCGTTGCTCGTGGTACGCTAACTATCGTCCGCGATGACAAAATGTGAATCGCGTAACGCTTTTAAGGCGTACAGCATAATTACACGTTCCGGTAGATACCTTTTTTCCTGCACTGCTCTATGCAACGTAACTTTGTAGAGTCGCGCTTGCATAATATACTCGGAAATTTATGCTAAATCAAACTCTAGTAAAAAATTAAATCGATAGAGATTCAATCTTAACAGTTTATATAATCGTGACGTTTTTTTACTTGAATAAATACGTACACATGTTAATAATGTCTACAAGTCGAAACTACATATACCTAAGACATATACATTGTTACACGTCACCTTCTTTATATTGGCTTAATATCTTCTAATTTATTGCACTCGCATCCTTTCTAGCTACTTTTTATGCACAATCTTGACACACCCTGTAATTTTTCATACTTATTATAACATGCGAATAAGACTAATCTTTTCATTACTTATAAAAACGTTATATTAATTGGTTTAACAAAGCGGAAGAAATTTTTTAATTGCTAGTAACGTTAGTAACATTGATATCAAAATTTGTTAAAAAATATGTTTATACGTTATAAATATAAAATATGTTTAACATAATTATTATTATTTCGATTCTCAGAGAATTATCTTAATTATTTTTATCATTATTAAGTTATTTCACATGACATATTAAATCTGTATTATTACTAAAGTGAAGATATCACGATTATTAAGATAAAATTTATTAAACTCTAACTAGAAGCTTAAATTCTAATAACATAAAATTTTTTGACATTTTAAGTTAAGTTTGATTTTTGGACTCAAATTATATCAATAAAATATTAAATGTTTTATTTAAAAATTTTTTTATATTGACAGAGCACTTATGAAAATAACATTATGACTGATATTTATAGTCCACTCTTATTTCAAGACCATCTCAAGTATTGTCTTAAGTTGTTGTCAACCAGTAGAGCTGTATTATCTTAAGACATTACTTAAGACGGTCATGAAATAACATTTGAATAGGTACCAACGTATGATTGTTTTATGACATTTTAAAACTAAACTTAAGACGGTCTTAAAAATATAAGAATGCGGACTACGAATACCGGCTATGTTTACAACATCCGGTTTATTATATGTCACCTTAATAACGCCAAGTGTTAATATGACCATATATTATAATAATGAATTAAAGACTTATTCGACAATCTTAGGAAGAAATTAAACAAAATCCAAACGTATTATATTATTTTATTTACATAAAAATAAAATTGGAATGATAAATTTAATCTTTTTCGTTATCAACTCTTCTGATATTTGATCGAAAATCGAATCAGGCAAAAAATATATACATCTCCCACAATTTCACGTAATTTACATCACGCTCGACCTTGAGCTGAAATACATCCGTAAACGAGCGGTCGAGTATATTCTCTCGATCGAATCAATTGAAACGAAACTCGGCTTCACGCACGCATTAAGTTTGCTTTCGCACGTGAATCTAATCGCCACGTTCATGGCATCGATTCGTGCATCATCGGATGACGTACGCCAACAAAATTAATTCGATCAATTGGGATCGAGAGACAAAGTCGAATGTATGAGCCTCTACGCACGCAAAGTGCCAAGTGCCAGAAGAAAATAGCATCAGTAGAATAGTTCGAACGTCTATTTTCATCGCCCGGCGAATTGCTTTTATTGAGAAAAATATTTGCGCGGTTTTTGATTAGGAAATGCCGAATGCCTCTATCCTTCTAAAATTGAAGACACAATTCTAGTTTTAGGTTTTATGAAACGTAGATAGATAGCAAAAAACATCGTTTCGCTAAATAATGCACAATATATCTGAATTGAAGTATAAATTGTGTCGTAAAACTAATTATACTTTTATGGGTGTTTTCTTTTCCTCCCGGTAAATTAATTATCTCGCATTAACTGTATTAACCGGAAAATCCCTAATGATGTACGTGTGATGTCGCGCGTAAAGAGAAGTTGAGAAATAAGTTCTACGAAGGGTCGTGATACGCTTCTATCGAATGCCAATAATGCTGCACAACTTTGCGGAAGCACAGGAGGGGACATAATAAAGCACGTGCCTTAATTGGATATAGGAAGCCCCACTATCAGCTATCTTTTTTCTATGTTACTAAACGGGCGAGCTCTCTTTCTCTATATCTTGTCAAATACTATAGTCAAGATAATTACAATAATTACAAGCTTTAATTACAATAATCACATTCGCAAAAGGATCATCATTCGTCATGCGTTAAGCTCGTACCACTGTGCATTAGCGAATTACAAAAGAAGAATTATGAATTGGAGATTAGAATTCGATCAATTAGAACGAAACAGGTTAAAATTATAATTATCTGAATAGTCAAATTCTAATTTCTAATTTGCAATTCTCGATTTTTAATGGGTAGTCTGATACACAGACTTTACATTTTACGTCATTGGAGATTACAATGATCATTATAAAAAGAAATCCCAAGTGTTTTCATTATTGTCGTAATAAATATAATATATTCCCGCATTGTCCTGTACTCTACAATTTTCATCCGCGTACCTATCGGCCGTAAAGAACTCATTAGGAAAATTATGTCGCTCTCAATCCCACGTCGTAAATGTGAATAATAACATCCAGTGCGAGAAAATCAAACAAACTTGGAAATCAACTGATATATGTCGAGGAAAAATAAATCGTCCAAGGTTATTAAAATAAGCAGTTATGAAAACAAACAAGATAAAAATTGCTGTAAAATGAAAAAAAAAAGAATAATATACATTTAACTGTACACTGAACGCAAAAAGAATTTTTTAAACTCTGCGACATCTATTTTCTTCATTATATTGCTTATATACTTCTAATTAATTTTTTTCCTTTAAATAATTTCCAGATTAATCGTAAATTGTTTCTTTCTACGGTATTTAAATTAAATCTCCCAAAATTTCAATTTATTTCTTTTTTTTGTTATGTTTCTCTTTTTTCTCTTTTTTATTTTGGTTGTAATTTATTGTAATTTTCTATCGCTTCACACACGTGCCGAATCTTTGTTATTATGCGTTCTAAAACTAAATTAAAGCATCTTTTCGGACGAAGTCCGAAGTCACAAAGACGATGAGCAGCAGATGTGGAACGTGGGAAGAGATTAGAAGGAGAGAGAAAGAGAGCTCTTTCGAAACAAAGACGGAGGATGAGAGCCATGCAGTCCACGAGTGCTGCTGAAATAAGTTATTTCTGTCCACGGCCATCAGCCACGTTTGATGCACGTTTCCTTGCGAAATCCGTTTAGTATATCAATGGTCCCGTCGTAACATTTTGTATCCTGAATTATTTCTAAATCGGACATTCTTTTCACGGAAATATTCTCAATGGGGAGAAAATTGCATTACAGATAATTAATTTTTGCAAATTTGCATTCGCAGAACGTTCCATCGATCGATGTCATTCTTGTATAAATAAAATAACGATAAAAGTGGATGAAATTAAAAAGAATTGTTATTTAAAAACCTAGCGACAATTAATCTATAAATGTTTTTAATTATTATTATTTAAAAAAGGAAACATATTCTGTTATTAATCAATCTCAATTGAAACAGAAACAATTCTTGTACTTTTTGTAAGTGGAGTTTTTTTTTGCGACACTACACGTGCCTGACAGTAGTGAATTGCTTCTCTCTGTCTCTCTCAAATAGACGTAACTTTTTGAGACGACGAACGCGTCATATCGGTACAATTATGTTATGTAACGCCACGATGCTTGTTTGATTTGCAGATTTGCAAAGGGTCCTTGAAAGACATGAAGGAACATTCGGCAACTCAACGAATGGAGAGAGATAAGGACTTGCCACAACGGTCGCAGAGCAGCGCGGCTAGCTTGATGTCTATAGGTGCCGATATATCTCCGAGTTCTTCCCAATTCTTCGAAGTAATTATCCTTTTTCATTTCCTTTCTTATAGTGGCAATTATCAGAGAGATGTGTCTATCTCATTACATAGAATTTCAATACATGAAATAATACTTTGAAAGTTCACAAAATTAAGAAAATTTTATCGGTTTTCACTTAATCGCTTAAAACTTGAGAATTAACGATATCTTGTACTTGGATCTTACAGGTATTCTATATCGGCAAAATCAAAGTGTCGCACTCGAAAGTTCCGGATTCATTCATTGATGACGCTTTGATTAAGTTTCGCGTTCATGGACTTGAAAAATCGAGATCTTCAACGACCAATCTTCTGTCAGATTGCCAACGGTTGAAACGTCAAACTTTGATGTCTTCCATTAATAGGAGAAATAGTACGGTAAGAACACTTTCTTAGCTACAATAATTCTATTTTAAACGTTGAATTAAAATCATCTGTGTTAAGACAATACAAAAAGTTAAATTTTAGCTCTATTAATGTCTCTTTGTGATGGACAATGGTGTGAAAAATGTTTCTTGTACACATTTTTTATTTTTTTCTCTTTCAAGATCGTCTTAAGTATAGTCTTAAGATGCTAATACGGATCTGTGATTGATTCATGACATCTTAAGATTGTACGCAAGACGATCTTAAATATAAGAACGAAATACCGGTCACAGTTACTACTATACAAGCAAACAAATGATTTGAATTTTCACCTGGTAGAAAAAGAAATTCGTTACATTTTCAGGAATCTACCGCCAGTGAATCAGGCAGTATCGAGAACGTGTCGGGAAACAGTATAATTCCAAGCGTGAATCCGCTTGGAATACCGCCAGTTTTAAGCGGATCCGTAGAGACTTTTCCAAGAACAACCTCCAACCCCACAGAAAACGATGGTCGTGATGGGAATGAGACGTCCGAATCTTCCGCTAATTCTAATATCAATGTACCTGAAATTATGCGAAATCGTGCAGCCTCTACTGGCAGTGTTTTAAGCAGCAGAAGAGATTCTGCTATTAAAGGAAACGATGATCACAATCGTACTATGGTTTTTCAGGTACGGAGTATAAAAAAAATCTTTGTATTTTTATTATATTTTATTTGTATTGATATTTATTATTCTACGATCATTATTAATATAAAATCACATATATTAATATTTGAGTATAAAAAATGAGAAAGAAAAATGAGAAATTTTAAAATTTCTAACAAGAGAATTATATTTATGTAATAATAAAAAAAGAACACATTCAATTTGAAAATTATTTTTTATACATAAATTTTATATTTTATAGGTAGGGCGATTTGATCTGAGATTGATTAGCCCTGATAGAAAGCAGATTCTTCTGCACAAACAATTAAAAGATGTAGCCAGTTGCGCGCAAGGGTTAAGAAACCCTGAGCACTTTGGATTTATTTGCAAAGAATCAGAATATTTCATCGGGTATGTCTTCAAATGCCAATCCGGATCAGTCGCGGATGACCTTGTTGCAGGCAAGATTTTTTTGTTTATCTATGACACAGTAAGACATGCACTATTATTCTTGTTAGAATTTTAATTTGTTATACTAATAATAATTTCTGTTTTTCTTTGTAGCAATTAGTCAAGCTTTTCTTACAAATTATGATGTCACAAGAAAGGAGAGATATTCTGTATTTTCTTGCGATCACTGTCCTATGTATTGGTATAATAAATTATGCCAAGAAATTGAAGGTAAAGTATTTATATCATATTCCAAAAATAGATATAATATAATTTTCTCACTCAATTTTCTACATATATGTACCGTTTTTAGGACAAAATGATAGAAGAGTGCAAAGTATTATCTTTTCCCGTATGGAATTATTACCGGAGGACGAACAGGAAATCGTTGTGAGCAAATATAAAGGCGCCGAAGCTGCGGGTAATATTGGTGCAAGCTCCTCGAGTCTACGAGAGCAAAATCAATTCTTAATGCAACTATTGCGTGCTCATTGCGAGTCAAAACAAGCTAGACATGTACACGATACGGCTGAAAATAGGTAATGCAGCATAAACTGGATATATATAAATACAAATTGTCTAATATTAGTATCAAAATTAGTATCAAAATATAGTTTTGTGAATGGAACATTCTAACGTTATATTTTTGTTGTAGGAGTGAATTTCTCAATCAATATCTGAGCGTTGGCGTCGGTAGTACGATATTTATGAAAGCAAAACGCTCTCTTACGAATAGTTTTGACAATCTTATGAAGAGGAAAAGTTCGCGTGACGATTTTGGTCTAGGTTCGCAACTGAGGGATACGAATCATCTGAATATGGGCATACAAAAGAATGGTAGTCAGAGTCCAGATAATTCGCGACAATCATCTATCTTGGACATTTCGCCAGAATCCAGTAGACCAAGATCATTGCGTGTTTCGCCTGAACAGCAAATAGTTGTAAATAGTGGACCAAAGAGTTCTATGATGGACATGTTAGTACAACTTTATTGTTAATAATTAACGGCTAGGACTCATTGTATTATAAAATAAGAAAAAAAAACAATTAGGAGTTAGCGTGGTAAACGGAGCGCACATAAATTGATTGGTTCAACTTACTAACAATCTTTAATTATCATCTTATGTTGAGTGAGATTTACACAACTTTATTGTATTTTCAATTCTTTGTTAGTCTATTTTCTGGTTTATTATTTGTGTTTTTTATATTTATCGTTATTATATCATGATATATTTTTCACAGCTTTTTAAAAGTTGGTAACTCACCGAAAACTTCGCCCACGGAAACTGACGGAAATAATACGATACATGCCAATAGTTCGTGGCGACAAACAATATTAAACAGAGTTGTGACGCCGAATAAGGATCATAATGCTACAGAAATTGAAAAAATTAGTATCCTCAAAAATTCGGAAATGTCCGTTAAACGTAAATCGAGACAAGAATTGCGAGATTTGTGGAAAAAAGCGATCAATCAACAGTTAATACTTATAAGGATGGAAAAAGAAAACGCAAAACTTAGAGGTAAAAATTTCGACATTTAAAAATATGTTAAGACTCCTGCTGACTCGATTGTTAAGCCTGCGTTGACAGGCGATTTAATTCGAAGTGGAAAAAAAATGAAAAAGAATCACCTTTCATATATCGACATAAAAGAAACACACACATACATATGTATACATTCAATGTAGGCATGATAAATAATACGTCAAGGAACTTGCAATGTACAATGTTATTTTTCATTTTAGTGTAGTGTTTTTATATTTAAAAAATTGGCCTAGTGTGCTAAAATATACCGAAGACTTTCATTTTATAATAAATGAAATAATGTAATAATTTTATATATATGAAAGCAAATATTTAATTCAATCCAAATGTCTTGATACATAATATATGGGTTATTTATTAATCACCTTAAAACATATTAAAATAGAAGTTTTTGATATATTTTATAAGTTTGTTTTATCGATTATAAATAGTGTTTTATTGAAAAACATTTTTATTTTAATATACGTTATAATAATTTTCGGGGTGTATTATCTCGCTTCTGATGTCAACAATCAAAGATGGCTGCGATGAGTGAACAGGAGCCATAATCTTCTGATGTGTAATACGTAATTGTTATCTAAATTTCTTAATAAAATGTCAGAACGTCAAGAAGAGGCAACAGTAAAAAGGATCAAACTCGAATACGACGAGCTTAGTAGCTGCGCGCGTGAAGTGATAGAAGTTTGGGATCTTCTTGTTAGCAAAGAATCACGAGTCTCTACTAAATGTGATAATCAAATGCTTTTACACGCTATTAAACAAGGTAACGAGAAATAAAAATGTATCTTAATCAAACTTAATATTACTAAAATTTAACACAAGTTTTTAAATCTCTTACATACAAAAAAATTCTCGTTGAATATAGGTGTACCAAAAGGAAAAAGAGGCGAGGTTTGGCAGTTTCTAGCTGAGCAATTTTGCTTGAAACAACCGCCTATAGACACGCAAGAGTTTCCAAATTATAATACACCCTATGAACTTCTCCTGAAGCAACTTACATCTCAGCAGCATGCTATCCTTATCGATTTGGGAAGAACTTTTCCGAGCCATCCGTATTTTAGTTCACCCTTGGGACCTGGTCAATTAGCACTCTTCAATTTATTGAAGGCCTATTCCTTGCTAGATCACGAAGTCGGTTATTGTCAAGGCCTCAGTTTTGTCGCCGGAGTGCTTCTATTGCATGTGAGTGCAATTTTAAGTTTTACTCTGTCTAATAATTTATCCAATAATTTATTTTACAGTTTCACATTTTGTAATAATTATTTTTTTACATAAAATATTATTTCTTGATTTTCTTATTAGATGGCGGAGGATCAAGCCTTTTTCTTATTACGGCATCTAATGTTTCGTCGAGGACTTAGAAAATTGTATTTACCAGATATGGCAGCATTGCAATTACACTTGTATCAACTCTCTAGGCTGTTACACGATCGCTTGCCAGCCATTTACAATCATTTCGATAAACATGAAGTTTCACCTACTTTGTATGCTGCTCCGTGGTTATTAACGCTGTTTTCCAGCCAATTTCCCTTAGGTTTTGTAACCAGAGTTTTTGGTGAGATATATTCTTGCATTAATAATCATATATAATACATATATTTATATTTATATTTATATATATTTAATTTATAAAGTTTGTAATATAATTGACTGTACTTCTATAGATTTGCTTTTTCTGGAAAGCTCTGAAGTTCTTTTTCGTGTATCGGTTGCATTATTAGAAGAACATCAAGATCAATTGTTATGTTGCGATAGCTTTGAAGAAATTATGGAGTACCTCAAGGTAAAGTTATAATATTCCAATCTTTTATTGTTAATTACAAGAAATAAAAAACAGAAGAGTGAATTTATATATCATTACGTTTCTATTCTTGATTCTAGACACGTGTGCCAGCAATAGACAAACAAAGCTTAGACCGCATAATGAAACGTGTATTTTATCCCGATTTGGAGATTACAAAGCAATTGAATGAATACAGAGTGGAATACCAAGTGCTTCAAGAGGAAATGATATCAGTGAAGCCACAAATGGAGAATTTGGAAAAATTCAAGTTAAGGAACAAGCAGCTCACGCAAGAAGTTGCACAGCTTAGCGAGCAACTTGAGGTAAAATTCGAGAAATATTTATCAAATATCATAAAGTTAAGACTTGCTACATAAATCTTAAAATATGTTTACAAATAATGTGACAACCATATTGAATATATTTATTCAGCGATTAATATATATATATATATATATATATATACATACATACATACCGATATTTTTTACAGTGTCAAGCAAGGTAAAATAATCACAATTAAATATATGAGAAATTATGATTAAGTCAAATCTGACACAAATCAATTTTAGATACAATTTCAAAATTTTTAATCCTAGTTTTACAATGAATTTATCTCATTTTTTTATATTATTATATTGGTTTTTTAATTCTCACTTTTTTGTTATTGTCGCGTTATAATATTGAAATTATATTATAGATTACTATGAACAACTTGCAAAGGCTCGAAACGGCGCGTCCAATACAACAAGCAACTATCCACAAATTTGAGTCTCAGAATCGCAGTCTTGAAGTAACGGTGGCCACATTAGGTGCGTTCATTCAGCAATTAGCAGACACACGTGCCGATATCGAAATCCCGGGCGAAGTTCGCAGGATAATTGCACAACTGAGTATGGTCGAAAAACGACGAAATGCTGGCACCAAATCATATCCTTTAAACGTCATCGAAGACAACAAGCATGGAATGATAAAAAGTAATTCGACTGGAAGAGAATCTCAAAATCTTTTAAGGAATAATAGCATGGACACGCCGTATCCTTTGAAGTCGACTCTGAGCCAACCCAACTTGGCACTGAAATTAGAAAAAGTTTCTTCATTCTTTTCGAATTCGCACAATCACATACAGAGACAACGCGCGCAATTAGCAGCTCTCAGAAACGAGTTTTCCGAGCAAACAGTAAGAGGCAACAATGATGAAAACGATCCCAAGACGGTCAACATCGATATTCAAATTACGGATACTATGAATCTGGCGAACAATCCGGTCCCACAAAACGAGAACAGTTTAAAAGTTCCATCTACCAATTTAGAAAAATCGATATCGTTACCATTGAAGCTCAAATTAAAATCGTCGAAGTCAGCATATGAATTAGGTTCTATAAAAAAGGTTCCCACTAGCAAACTCGAAGTTACAAGTAACGATTCGTTAACAAATTTGACAGGAACCATACATCCACTTGATACTTGTAGCGATGTGAATTTTCGATTTAGCGGTACCACAAAATTGAAATCCATCAAACCTGTAAAATCTAGTCAAAGTTGTCAAGAAGATAGTAGTAACAAACAAAAGCCCGATCAAATCTCCGATTCTTTAAATAGATAACAATTACTTTCAAATGCATCTTCAAAGAGCATCTTATCGAAGAGAATTTTCATAAAAAATATATATTTAAAACGATACTGGTGATGAGTAGTTTAAAGATTACATAATATTTATATTTGATTAGTTATTTGTAAGTTTCTGAACGGGCAAGTTTCAAAAACTGGCTAATTTATGTAATTATGAAGGGAGGAAATAATTCTTTTCGATTCTCATTCAGAGATGTTTGGAAACACATTACAACTTGTGAAAATATAATGTTCTGCTGAAAGCAGTATTGAACATTATATATGAAAATCTTGATCGATTAAAAATCCATTGTTTCCAAATAAATATTTAAAACCATGTCTCAAGATGTACCGAGCATTCAGAAAATGAGATATATATCAAAATAAGATGAAGAGACATATGCAACCAGTTTCAAATTGCCAAAGGAAGTGCCAAACTTTCTCTATTAGAATATATTTTATAGTAAAATAAAAACGATTTTAATTACTTAGAAATAAAAATACGTATGTATGTTGCAAATAGATACGTATATTGCATACGTATGCATGGTAGATGCGATTGTATCGTTGAAAAAATATATTGATAAAAATCATTAATGTATAGGCCTGCTATGCACCGTAAGATTCAAAGAATTAAGTATTACTATTTTTGCACAAAACGAGCCTTGTGATATCAGGGATAGTTAACATACATATACATATATACTCTTTGTTCTTTATAGTAAAGTTTACCATCGTTGATACATGTATCGTCGATACAGTAGTATTAGCTATATTTAACATCCATATCAAACGTGTTGTAAATTAGAGAATAGCAAGTTATTCAACTTTTAAAAAGATATTCGAATGTAACATTTTGACAGATATTAATGTGAAATAGAGAGAATTCGTAAAGATGAAATTATATTTTGTAGTGTATTTGGATCACTGTAATATTTTATCAACTAGTGATTATACGTAACTGTAGTGACATATTATTTGTAATGAAATAATGCGAGTATATAATCATATCTTATGAAATAAAGATATTCTATATGTATAATTGTTTATTATCACATAGATATATTAGAATAGATTATATTTTGTATTATATATGGTCTTACGAACTAAGAAATATTTAATAGATTTTCATTGATGTTTTGTTGACTTGCTAATCTTATTGTGATGATAGATAAAAATATTTAAAATATTCATAATAAAAATAAATTAATAATTTTATTAAGTATTTTAATTTTTTAAATAATTTTATGAAATATATAATGCATAATATTTAAAAAGCAGGGTTGGATAAAAATTAGTTACAAAATTAATAACTTTTAACTTGACTTAGTTATTTTAAATAAATTAATTTTGAACTTTAACTAGTTATTTTTAAATCACATTAACTTATTAGCCTGTTTCCTAAGTTAAAAATTTATATTTTAGACAGATATTAGACCGTTAATGTATAAATGTAAATTGAACTGAAAAGCCTTCTACGTCATAGCTGGATCTT
>QKQZ01022313.1:0-31326 GCA_003595255.1 Solenopsis fugax | reverse complement strand
ATATTGCCATTATATTGTAGTCATTGAGCATTAATTGTATATAGTCATTATATTTTTTTTTAATATCTACTTTTAAATTTAATAACTCAAAATAAAACACTATTTTATTAATAAAGAATAGTATTTTTTTTATTTAACAAAAAAACTTTTAAATATAAGATTATACAGACTCAGTCTCATGATAAATTTGATCATTTTTAACTTCTTTTGTTAAGTATGTATCTTCAAAACTGTTACTAATGTTAAAGCTTTTTCTATTCCTAATTGCTAATTTTTGCTATACAACATTGTTTTTGTTAGTTTAAAATATGTTCTTTTTTGGTTACTTAAAAAACACAAATAAAACAGAAACAAATTGTTTTAAATAAAAAGTTATAGTTTTTATTTAAAATGAAAAAAACAAATTTTTTGCCAACCATGCTTATAATATACCTTAGAACTTTATTCACTAGCCTTATGTTACGGCTTGTAGAATGAGCTTTATCGGCACGCTTTTCTCTTTTTTTCAAAATCTTGACTAACTAATCACAATTTATGTTTAAGGAGAAAGAAGCGTATGTTATGAGTTTCAGTATATAGGTTATAAGTTTACGTAATCTACGGTTAAAAATGAGTTGTGGACCGCCATACAGGTTTAACGTCGGCGTCAACTTTGACGAACGTTCAGCTAAACTCGGGTTAAATTGAAAGTAGTGAAACCGGGCCTTAAAGACGTTAGATGGTCAATGAAGTAAGCTCATCGGAATGTCGCACGGGCTCTTTTCGGTCAAATTAAGGGGGCAGGATGGTGGGTAAAGAAAACTTATTTTTATGAATTTTTTTTACGGAAACTATATGAGCGATTGATTTAAAATTTTGCACACATATTTATCTATATTTTGTTGTTAATCAAAATAATGAAAATAATGAAAATTATAATAATTGTAACATTGTTCGCGCGATGTGTTCGAGCGCGCATTGTCTCATGGTAGCCATAAAATCTCGACACTCCGTTATGTGAAACAACAAATCGAAAAAGATTCTTAATTTACAGATGTTTGGTTATTGTCCGAACTAGAATTATTAAAATCAAATTATTTTTTAAATAATTATTATGCATGTAAAAATAAACTTTAAAGAATCACTAAAAATTTTAACGTAAAAAAGTGAACACAGTAATATAATTTAATTTCGCTAGTTCCAACGTTAAAGAGAAGTGTTTCGAATATGTAGATAAAAGGCGAAGTCAATCGGTTCATTAATTTGTCTGAAATCGTGGCTTCCAGTTTGAAAAACATAGTTTCGAGAAAAATGCGTTTAAAGTTTTAAATACAATTTACTCGACCTGCGTGCCGCTTTGAATAAAATGTTATAACTTTCGTAATTTTTCAAATTTGTTAATAAAAATTTAAAGGTAGATTCTTAAAAGTATGTACTTTCATAATATGCAATAAAAAAATCGATTTTTTTTTCTCTCCAAAGGGTCCTGCCCTCTTAAGTAGCGTATCTCTTAAATTGTGGCGAAAGTATCTCGAACCTTCTGTTCTTATTTCGAGGTGCTTCACGTAAGTGGACAGATCGATATCATGTGTCAAGAACTGAGAGAAATTTCCACCACGCAAAAATCTCATCTGTCCGCCATAAGGTCGCTCATCGTGAGGCATCAGAGGATCATATCCCTGTCGAACAATATCGACAATTTCTTCTCATTCGTTGCACTAATACAATTCGTATGGAACACCGTAGTGATCTGTTCCATAGGAATCATGATCATGATAGTGAGTAAGAACGTTTTATCTACTGTAGAAATGCAATGTTTTTTGAAAACAAAAAATTTGTTCCGAAAATATGTAAGTGATGTGCAAATCTTTCGTTAAGTCACGTTATTTAACATCGATATGATACGTTATTTGTTTAATTTGAAACTGCTTGAGAAGTCTGAAAAATAATGAAACAAATTACAATATTTGATTTGTCCAGAATAATTTTAGCGAGAGAAAGAGAGGAGTGGGGAGTGAAGAGAAAACTCGTGAAATAATTGTATAGTAATAACACCGTTTCTCTCAGAATAATGCGTTACCCCATTTCCTTGACACTGGGATTACGTTCTTAAAGCGTTACATGTAGAGCATAATGCCGGTCCAATAATTAAAAGCACGAACGTACACGAGATATTACGACTTACTCCTGATTAACATAATCTAACACGTTATTACGCAGTCTTTAGGCACGGACGTGGAGGGTAAATCCGGATTATTAATACAATCCATCATTCCGTATATCGCTGTTACGTTAGAAGCCTTTGTTTTCTGTTTCGCTGGCGAGTATCTGAGTACTAAGGTTAGATCCCTTTGTTTTTAAGTGGCTTCTGAGTGTGAGTACTTTTCTCTAATGACGCGTAAAAAAGTATATTTTTTTGATTTTACGATTTAAAAGCGAAACTGTTATATGACTATGCTTCTTGCACACTCGTTTTATTACACATCAGCGTTTTAATACACTTTTTTTCTTTCTCAGAGCAAGTCTATCAGCGATGCGGCATACGAGACCATTTGGTATGATCTATCCATTAGCGAATGCCGAATCTTATTACTGATAATCGTCAGATCTCAAAAACGATTGACGATCACGGCTGGAAAAGTTATGGATCTGACTTTGGAAGGTTTTACGACTGTAAGAGATTTTTATCATTAGAAGATTTCTTTTCTTTTAGTGTGATGTATGATTAATATCATTCAATACTGAAAAAACGAGGGACAAATGAGAGTCAACGCGGTTGTTAATGCGTGTCCATAAATCTTCTAGTTTATTAACCAAATAACATTAAATATATCCGAACGTTTCGATCCCTGTTTGGATCATCTTCACTGAAGATAATCCAAACAGGGATCGAAACGTTCGGATATATTTAATGTTATTTAATTAATAAACTAGAAGATTTATGGACACGCATTAACAACCGCGTTGACTCTCATTTGCCCCTCGTATTTTCAGTATTGAAATTTGTCAGTCCTTTTTAAAACTTTAATTTTAATATCATTTAGATATGTAAGAGTTATTGATCCAGAATTAAATGACGTATGAGTATTACACAATTAGATGCAATATTATTGGAATTGTACTCTTGCATATATGTCATATTAATATTTGTATTTTAGAGAATATTCATTTTTATGCTTTTTGTTGTTGTTTGTACAAGAATAAACTTTTTCAGGTCATGAAAGCTTCGGCATCATACATGTCGGTATTGCACGCAATGTATTGAAACTCTCAAATCTACTTATCCTGAATTATTAGCTTTATTTGTTAATTAACCATGTGTAAAAGTATATATTCGTAAAACAAATAAAAATTAATAAAATTATTAAACTTGTTGAACTTGTTTTGATATAATCTGTTGAAAATGCTGAAAAACGCGGAACTGAAAGTAGAAATTGTGATTTAACAAAACATTTGTGTCAATATTTTTATACGATAAAGTCGATAGAAATATGCCATATATGATTAAATCATTCGTTATTAAAAAATCCATTGGGCTGCAATAAGATTGTATATCAAAGTTTCGTTTACATTTCTCTTACATTTTTGAATTTTTTAAAGCTGTTTTCTATATCTTTGTATTGACACAATAATTCATTTTACAATCAGCAATTTTATTGTATTCAATATTTTCAGAGTCTTTCTAGTCTCATCATAAATGGTATTTTGAATTACTTGCAGAAGAGACATATGTATGTACAGCCCTCATGTGAAAATAAATTACTCGCTATTACACAATTTGTCTCCAGACTGATATACCATATATATATATATATATATAATGTACATTTATCACTCATTTTTCAAGAACTTACAAACAAATTGCGAACAATTCAGTTTTATTTGCTTAAGATAAAGTATAATTACAATTGTTTCATTGAGCTATGCAGAAAAAGAAATGGAAATTTTTATTTCGTCGATGAGAAAGTGTGACAAAGAGACAAAATTGTAAAAAGACTGACACGCAGTAAACTGCTTGTCATTTTTTCATTACATTATAATATTTTTATTACTTTACAATGAAAGTAAATTATCAGATCAGATTATTTAATGGAATTATAGAATGTCCGTACGAATAATGAGTTTAGTCTCAATTTATCATTGTACGTGACATATAATAGCGATTGAACCATGTTCACCCGAATGAGAATGTATCGTGTGAAAATGAACTTGTAATGTTGGAGAAACTGCTGTCTCATTTTCTTCTTAACAAGAGTGCCAAACAAATGTACTAAAACTATTTATCATTTTCTTAAAACTTCCATAATTATTGTGGCAATCACAAATAACAATCACAAGTACTGTCAGCCCAGAGCTGAAAATTAATCTTCGATTTTTTGATTAAGTGTGCCATATTTTACCATTAATTGGTTGAATATTATAGTCAAGCATACTGATTATACAGTACTTTCAATTTTTACACCTATTTGATCACTTGAAGATCAGCAAATTGTCAAATCTTATTGGTAGTTTAACTGTACAGATTACAGTTCGGTATTCTTTAAATTGGCTAGTTCATGGCTACATAGTCGGTAAGATAATGTGCTGCGTAATATTCCAATTTTGCTAAATCATCGTATTGCAAGAAACAAGATTTCTCAATTTCTTAATACATATTGTTGATCCAAATTTCTTTAATGATTTAATATTATGTTAATATCTTAATAATAATATCTTAATATTTATTGAATTAAAACAATACATTACAGAGTTCTTTATGAAATTCTAATGGATTGAATGCTATGGATAATGATTGGCACGAGTGTATCAATGTTGATCAGCATTAGTGTGTTATGCAAATCAAACCGCATTTTTATTTCAACGTTTTTAGCTTTAATGCAATCGTTACGGTACATTACTTCTAGGAGAATACGTAATTCATTTTATATTTCTAACTGAAGACTGCAATACTTTACAAAGGTTTTCTATAAACACGCAATTTCTCCTTGAAAGTCAACAATTGCCTGTTTGAGTTTCTCTTTGTGATATTATTCTTATATGTGATATTAAATGCAACTTCGCTGGCTATTGTAATTGGATTGTTCTTTGGTAATTTTCATATTTTACATCTATATTTTATTAAATTTATATAACAGATTAATTTGCGAGACTTGATTATAGCTGTGAATATTATCGTCAAATATTATTATTGTAATATAAGTTTCCTCGATTTTTTAATAATTTTTTAAAAATTAAATTAAATGAATAAGACAATGTATTTTAATTAATCTTTACTAACATTTTTACTAACACTTTTTCCCACTTTTCAGGCAGCATATGAATACTGTATCTGAAGAAATTATCATCTTTAAAAGCAATCCATTGACCGATCAATTTTCTGACATCCGTATCTTTCGTGAAGTACTCACGAAAGATAACCTCTACTATAGATCTGAATAGTTAGTAATCAAAAAGGGCAATGTCTGGTGAATACGACAGGACTTCCCATTTCAAGTCCAACAGAGCTTTCTTCGTGTTCTTAGCAACATGGAATCCTATCATCCACGTCGAAATCATCACTTCTAAATCGTTTAAATCACTTCTCACGTATGTTGGATATAGCGTTCTCATCATAAATTTGAAACAAATAATTTTTTAATTTCTGCAGCAGTCTTATTTTTATCATTAAACAAAAACAGAATGCAGTGAATGGATTTTATTTTCAAATGTATTAGAAACGTTTCTGCAATGATATATCAAGTATCGTACAACAAGCTTGGACGTTATTGATTGGCTGTAAGATAAAGTATTTTTGCAAATTTGAAAACTTCTCTATTCTGTAGCCAATCAGAACGCTTAAAAATTTATAGTATGATACATGAAATATCGGACTAATGCTTGTTATGTCTCACTTTCGACGTAAAATATCCAACATTTGAAAAATAAGAATCATTTATTTCATATTATTACGCCAACGCATGCGTATATATATTTATGTGTGATCTGGAGAACTTATGTTGCAATCTAATATTAAAATTTTATTTCAAATAACTTGCTGAATTTTGTTATATGTTAATATGTACGTTTTTGTATAAAAAGTTTTGAAGTATGAACATTAATGTGTGTTAGAAAAATTTTGCAATCCAGTGATTGAATAAGTTATGCAAGAATATTGAGCTTTTTGATATAACACACACACACACATTTTATAGAAAATATTTTTTTAACATGCAATAATAGGAATCTTTACCGAAATGTAAGTTTATTTTAGGCGTTTCAGGCAAGCAGACAAATCGATAAATATGTCAAGAATTAAAAAGTATTCCTGAAAATACTTTTTTCTTAAATCTTCTGTACCTTCATTTTGATATTTGAGAGAAAAGAGAATTATTTTATTTTGCAAAAATCTGTTCTCCTTTATTTCGTTAATGTAAATTATTTTGAATACATTATTTGCTGTATGGGATTTGTCATTGTAATTGTAAGTAATGTAATATATGCACAAGGTGATTAATATTGTATATATTATTTATTTTTGTTTGATTATTTATTGAAATAGTTTATTTATACTGAAACCAGTGTTTTCATGTTAGTGAAAACCGTTATTGCTGTTTTTTATATAATACTTTGATATAAAGCTTTTATAATTCGTTTCGCTATAGAATGTCTTAACTACAAGATAAGTATTCAGAAGCAGTTAACTATAAATACAAAATTTTGTAACAGAACATAATTACATAATGATGGGAATTATAATAAAACATGACTTTGCTTTTTAATAAAAATTTTAATGCTTGAAATACATAAAATAATATGCAAGATATTTATGACCATTTTATAACTAAAAACGTTTTCCATTTAAAAAAAATATTTGTTTTACGAATATATCTTTAAACATAATATTAACATTCATTATACCAAATAAAATTTCTTTAAAATTTTAACTTTATAATAAACTAATTATTTATCAGTAAAATGTTTGTTTATTCCAAAAGTGTGGAATTTTTATCTTAAAAATAGGAGTAAAATAGAATGGATGAAGAATTTTTTCTTTTCTGGAACGACTCTTTTTGTAACTACAATATTTCTAGAATTATTCTTTTCCATTTTTCAATCTTGATTAAAATATTTGTCGAATTTCTGTAATGCAACATGCGATACGCTATGGTATAGGGTAATCGAGTCACGGCGAATCAGATCATTATAAGTTTTGAGACAGTTACCATTAGTTTTTTAGGTATCTGTTTTATGCATTACTTCCAAGCGCTTTCTTTGTAACCGAAACAATAGACAACAATTCTAAATTACGTGTGATTCAGTGTCAGTCGATGATATAAGCGTATAAATTATGATTGTGCGAAGAAATTTTGCCTCTTATATAAAATCACGATCTCAATTTTGTAAGATTATAATTAAAAGGCTTAATAAATAAACTCTTTCAAAGAGTTTATTTATTTATTTTTATTTCTTTTAGATTTTATTTCTTTTAAACTGGTGATTCGCTTTGCTCTCAATGTTGGGACGAATCGAACAATTTACTTTTCTTGATTTTTCCGTTGTGCAATAAGAAATACCATGTTTATGTATTTTATTGTATAAAATTCAAACCAAAAATGTAAATATTAAGAATTTATAGTAAAACTTAATAAAACAAAATCAGTTCATTATTATTTTATCAACAAATTAAAATAATGAATATGGCAATATCAGTCGAAAGCAATTTTCAGTGTTCAATAATTTTTCTAGGTAAATTTATAAACATTTACATTGCAAGGTTTCCCTAAAATGCGCGCCACATATTTGTCATTATTTTATCTATGAAGAAAAATTGATCCGATTGGCCTTGGTCTACCTTACTATACCGTCAAATTAGAGTAAAATTATAATATTTATAATATAATGAGTTATCCAAAACGACTGGAGATTTATGACAGAGAAAATAATGGATATGTTATTCGAAATTTTTGCGAATGTAATCTTTCAACTTTTACACTCTTGACTACTAAAGAATAATTTTATTTTTATAAACTTATTATTATTTTGTTTGATAAAATCTATAGTTAATTTTGAAGTCTGTAACAGCATGTCTTTTATGCATGAATATAATTTATAAGTAAAAATCAATTTCTTAACTTTTATTTTTTTTTTAGATTATGTAGCAACAGCACTATGTATTTGACATTAGGTATAACACCGCTTACGTTCAAATACAGCACTAAATTGAATCGAAAAGTCTTGTACCATTTTGCAATTTTCGCAATAGTTAACGAGTTATTAATTTATATAGATAGCCGAATTTGCCTCCAAATGCAAACGTGCGATGAGATACTTCCTAGTGATTATCGTTGCTAGGCACGCGCAAAGATGTTTAAAGGTATGTTCGTACATAGTATGATTACTAAGCTGATAAATTAAATATTGATAAAGAATGAAGAATTAAAATACAGTTTTTTCAGGGGGATAGGGGCTTAATATCTAGATGCAAGTCAGCATCAATCATTATTAAATTAATTTAATTTAATAAAACGTGATATTACTCATTCTTATTTAACTTAGGACTGTGTTATGTCTGAAAAGTAATCAGTGCGCAGTTTTGTTAAATTTAAATGGGTATATAAAATCACACAAACAAACATAGCACGAAGATCTAGATACGACCGTAGAAGGCTTTTCTTATTCAATTTATATTTATACATTATCGGTCGAATACTTCACTTTTCATAAGAATTAAAATGTTATTAAAAATATTATTATTTTTCAAACTTTATACATTTATTGACGTGTAAATTAAAAATAAGTAGATTTCACATATTAATGTAAATGCAATTAATGTTTTATTTCTTTTAAATTATTATTAATTGTGTACACAGAAAAAAATGACTATCACAAATCAACAATTCATTATTTCATATATAAGCAAGAATATAAAATCTTCTTAGAAGAATTTGATAATTTTGATCAGACATAATTTCAATAATTTGCTTACATGAAGAAACAAAATTTCTTTATGTTAGCAAATTATGTCTCTTTGAGATTATAAATATTTCCAAGGAGATTTTATATTCTTGCTTATATATAAAACAATAAATTGTTGATTTGATACTAATTTTTTTTCTGTGTATCCTTACTCAAAACAGATATATGACTACAGAGTGCGTTGTACGTTTAGCTCTTCGTATCTTTATTAAAAGAATGTATATATGATTTGAATAGATATATTTCATTGCGTATTTGTAACTACATGTCTACAATATCTTTGCAAACTTTTTATTATTGAAACTTAGTCCACAAAAGCGAATGTTGCACGATAACATTTTTTGAATTATTAAAAGAAATTATTCGTCATTATATGATTCGACCGCACAGTTCAAGAGTGTATTCTCCCCTCTTTGTTTCTTTCAAAGCTGGAGATTGAACTGCATACAATTTAACCGTTCGCTTAGAATACCTAATGCGTAATTACCATCACGCGCACTGTCGTGCTTTTAGTAATTTTCACGATTGATATAAAACGCAATGGGCATTTGTTGCTTGTCGACAGAATTATTATTCAAGAAATGAGACTGCAAAAAAGAAACTGATGCTCGAAAAAACTTCTTTCCTTCCGTAATTTTATCTATACACCGTCTTTGTTACTTTATAGTATAGTCGAAGTACACGTTATCTGCTTTCAACGTAGATTGTTAACGAAATTATAGGATTCATACAAATAATAAGTTCTGTTTTCATTTGTCATTATACTATGCGCCGTATAATAACGATTAATCCATATCCATTCGAGTGGGGACGTATCGCATGGGGATGC
This sequence comes from Solenopsis fugax, assembly GCA_003595255.1. Classification (NCBI taxonomy): domain Eukaryota; kingdom Metazoa; phylum Arthropoda; class Insecta; order Hymenoptera; family Formicidae; genus Solenopsis; species Solenopsis fugax. The sequence continues at coordinate 21,563 of QKQZ01022313.1, read as the reverse complement.
GCGCGATGCGCTTGAGGAAATGGACAGTGCACTCTCAATTCCTCCTCAAACCAGCATACCGGATGTGCCAATACTAATCTTCATTTCTCTACGTTTCACAAACTGTTGGCGAATGATAATCACAAGTACTGTCAGCCCGGCGCTGAAAATCGGCCTTCAACTCCTCGGCTTGTGGCCGGGAGTATCGTATTCTATTTTCTATTGGTCGAGTTTTATGTTAAGCATGATAATCATACAGTACTTTCAGTATCTGTATATATTCGATCATATTAAAGTCAGCGAGCTCTTGAATCTCGTTGACGGTATGACGGTAACTCTAGATTACAGTCTGACTATTCTTAAATTGACTAGTCTGTGGTTACATCGTCGGTAAGATTTCGTATTGTGTAGGATGTTACGATTTAATCGCTGAGTTTGAGAAACAAGACTTCGCCGTTTTTTAATACACATTGTTTCGAATTTTCTGTAACAAAAGAATAACTTAATGTTGTCGTTTAAGTTTTAATTCGAATATTCGTGCATAAAATATTATTGGTTAAACGAAGGAAAGTGCAATGTTTCCATCTTGACATTTGACGGATTAAAACAACACATTACAGAGTTCTTCATGAAATCCTAACTGCTATGGATAATGATTGGCGCGAGTGCATCAATGTTGATCAGCAATTGTACGTTATGCAAGTGAAAGCTAATATATCGCATATTTGTTCCAACGCTATATTGAGCTTTAATGCAATTGCGACGGTACTTTACTTCTTAGGAGATTACATGGCTCGTATCATATTTCTAACTGAAGATTACAATGATACTTTACGACGGTTGCCTTTAAAGGCACAATTACCTTATGAAACTCAACAATCGCCATTGTTTGAATTTCTCTTTGCGATATTATTGTTACATGTGTTATTACATGCAGGCACGGTCGCTATTGTAAACGGATTGATCTTTACTTTGGTAATTTTTATATTTTTATTTATATTTATTTTTTATTTTTGTATGACAGTGATTTGTGAGGCAAAGTCATAACTATGATTATTGTCGCATTAAAATTTTATTTTAAATCACTTGCAGAATTTTGGTTCATATGTACTGTTAACGCCTTTCTGAGATAGAAATTTGGAAGTATGAATATTAATATCAACGTTTTTATTTTTTGAAAAATTTAATGGAGTAATTGACTATTATCTAAAAATATTGCGCTTATTATATCGTGTTATTTGGAACATATTCTTTATAGAAAAGGAAGATCTTTTGAACATTCAGTAATTAAAATTTTTAAAAAAATTTAAATTTATTTTAGGTGCTTCACGTGAGCGGACAAATCGATATAATATGTCAAGAATTAAGAAATATCTCTGGGAATACACTTTTTTATAAATCTTCTGTACCTTCATTTGGAATGCTGATTGAGAGACATAACCGGATTATATCAGCTTCCGACAACATCGAAAAACTGTTCTCCTTTATTGCTTTGATGCAAGTTGTTTGGAATACCTTAGTTATTTGCAGCATCGGATTCGCCTTCATAATTGTAAGTATTGTAATCTATGCATGATGTCTAAAATTGTATATATATTATTTATTTTTATGTTATTTATTAAACTAGTTTATTCATAATGGAGCCAATGCTTTCGCGTTAGTGAAAACCATTTTTGCTTATGTTGGTATAACGCTGGAAGCCTTTGTCATTTGTTTTGCCGGAGAGTATCTTAGCCACAAAGTAAGTTCAGAAGTAATTAACTGTAAATACAAAATTTTGTAACAAAATATAGAAAAAAGTCGCTAATACCGACATATCACTTTGTTTCTAGATTGTATTTTTTAAATAAAACTAAAATTAACAGTTTGAAAACATGAACACAAACTAGAAAGTGTTTTCTATCAGATAATATAGGAGTTTTTACAATATTCTTTTAAATTTTAAAATAATTAAGTAAAAGAAACAAAAATGAGCATCACGCAAAAAGAGTTGATATAATAGATAGTAATGCTATATTTACTTTTCTCTTCCTGTCACAAGCATCATCTGTAAAAAAAATAATTGTATTATGATAAGAGAGAGAGAGAGAGAGAGAGAGAGAGAGAGAGAGAGAGAGAGAGAGAGAGAGAGAGAGAGAGAGAGAGAGAGAGAGAGAGAGAGAGAGAGAGAGAGAGAGAGAGAGAGAGAGAGAGAGAGAGAGAGAGAGAGAGAGAGAGAGAGAGAGAGAGAGAGAGAGAGAGAGAGAGAGAGAGAGAGAGAGAGAGAGAGAGAGAGAGAGAGAGAGAGAGAGAGAGAGAGAGAGAGAGAGAGAGAGAGAGAGAGAGAGAGAGAGAGAGAGAGAGAGAGAGAGAGAGAGAGAGAGAGAGAGAGAGAGAGAGAGAGAGAGAGAGAGAGAGAGAGAGAGAGAGAGAGAGAGAGAGAGAGAGAGAGAGAGAGAGAGAGAGAGAGAGAGAGAGAGAGAGAGAGAGAGAGAGAGAGAGAGAGAGAGAGAGAGAGAGAGAGTTAATGTATAGAGAGAGAGAGGATTTAAAAACTTTTTTATTTCGACGTAAAAAATTTTTTATCGATTGAAATTGTTTTTTGTCGTGTTATATGTTGTACAAATATCTTATGCTGTTCCACAAGAGCCAATATGGAGTATGACAATATGTACAAATTAAATTAGGTTACTAATTTAATAGATCTCCTAATGCTATGTTTTTTATTTTAACTTGTATTGTTTTTACGATCTTGTAAACTTTCTTCTATATATGACTTTATGCTGCACCGATTTCATGTTTAAAACTGCATTCTGAGAATAATAACTAAGGGAAAAATATAACAGTTTTAATTGTGTTGCAAACATGATCTAACATAAAATAATATTATCAGTAATATACTCACTACGGTTTAATTTATGAAATTTTCACGAAAAAATTGTGTAAATTATTCTTGCTTTCGAAGAATTTGTTTTTTGTAAATATAAAAAATTTATAAATATATGAATTATAATATATATTTATACTCCTGTAACTATTTAAGCAGCTACTTTTAACTAAGCCATGTTTTTATATCAGTGTTAAAAAAATACAATATTTAGATTTCGAGAAATAAGTTGCTTTAGGAGGTCTATGGTATTGACTTTTTTTCTACAAAAAAATCAAATTTTTCAAATGAATAAAATGCAAATAAGACTGAATATAAAAAAACAAATATAATATCTAACAATTATTTGCACAATCTTTAGGGTAAATTAATTGCCAATGCATCATACGAGATGCTATGGTATGATATGCCATCGAAACATAGTAAAATTATAATATTCATAATAATGAGATCTCAAAAGCGACTGGCAATCACGGCAGGAAAAATGATAGATATGTCATTCGAAGCTTTTACAAGTGTAAGCTTTTAAACCTTCATCGCTCTACTAAAGGATAAAAAATTATATCTATAAATTTATTTGTTTATTAATTTTATTATTATTATGTTTTATAAAATATATTAAAGTTAATTTTATTGCATATGTCTTTTATGCGTGAATATGTTTGTGAACTAAATTTAATATCTTTTAACTTTTTTTAGATCATGAAAGCATCAGCATCATATGTATCCGTCTTGAATGCTATGTACTAATATTAATAAAATCGTATTACTCATTACTAAATTCGTAGTGTAATTAATATAATCTGATAAGTTAAAACATATATGATAATGAATGAAGAATTAAAAAGTATTACTAAAAATGTAATTATCATTTCATAACTTTTTATACTTATTGAGTACAAATTTTTAAATGTATAAATTCCCAATAAATTTAATTATATTTAATATAAATGCAATTAATTTTTTTCTTCTGTATTATTAATAACTTTTACCCTAAAAGATATATGATTATGGAGTACATCAAACGCTTAAGCCATTGAATCTTTATTCAAAGGCCTAAGCGTTTCATAAAACGTTTAGATTTATTTCATTGCATATATCTGACATTATGTCTAGGTTATCTTTAAATTGCAATTTTTTTATTACTGAAACTTACTCCATGAGCGAGTGTTGCGGAACATTTTCTGAATTATTTAAAGAAATTACTCGTCATTATATAATTCGACCTTTATTCGAAAATTTTTTCTCCCTTCAATTTATTTCTTTAAAGACCGAAAATTGAACTGGATACAATTTAATTTTTTGCGTTTAGAATATCTAATGTGTAATACAATTGCTTTGTCGTATATCTAATGATTTTCGTCGTTGGTAGGAAGCGTAGTGGACACTTATTTCTCGTCAATGGAACTGTATTGTGAAGTAGCAAAGTTGCAAAAAAAAGGAAAAAATAGATGAGTATAAAACTGTTTCTTTTTCCACAATTTTATCTACAATATCTTTGTTACATCATGATTGTGAAGTGCACTTCATGTGTTTCTAACATAGACTGTTAATAAATTTATAGGATGTTTACGGATAATGAGTTCTAGCTGTCTCGACTTATCGTCATAGTACGCAACATATAATTGCAATTGATCCATATTCACCCGACGCGACATGGGGACACGTTGCGTGGGGATGAACTTGGAGAAACAGACGCTGCTCTCTCATTTCCTTCTCAACCAGAGTACCAAACAAATGTACTAATACTAATTATTACTTTCAAAAAATTTTTAAAATTATTGGCAAATGACAATTACAAGTACTGTCAGCCCAGCGCTGAAAATTGGTCTTCGATTTTTCGGCTTATGGCCAGGTGTGACATATTCTACCATTTACTGGTCGAGTTTTATGTTGAGCATGCTGATTGTACAGTATTTCCAATATTCGTACGTATTTGATCACTTGAAGATGAGTGAGTTGTCAAATCTTGTTGACAGTTTGGTTGTGACCCTAGATTACAGTTTATCATTTATTAAATTGGCTAGTCTGTGGCTACATCGTCGGTAAGATATAATGTATTATTTATTATTTCAATTTTACTAAAATTATTGTGTGTCCAAGAAATAAGATTGTCCTTCTACTTTTTGTCATACATGTTTGATCCGATTTTCTCTAATAGGAAGTAAGTTAGTATGATTATCTAAATCTTAATTCAAATGTTGGAGTATACAACATTAGTTTTGACCTGCTAAAAGAATAAATATTTTTTATATCTAAAACATCTGATTAAAGCAAAGCATTAACGTATTGCAGAGTCTTTCATAAAATTTTGGAGGATATGGATAATGATTGGCGCGAGTGCATCAATATTGATCAGCATTTGTATATGATGACAATTAAAGCTAACGTATCGCATTTCTTCTCTAACGTTTTATTGAGTTTTAATGTGATAGTTGCAACACTTTATCTCCTAGGCGACTATGTAATTCGTTTCATATTTTTAACTGCTAATGACAATGATACTGTACGACAGCTTCCTGTAAAAATACAATTTCCATTTGATATTCAACAATCTCCGATATTTGAATTTACTGCTGTAACGGTATTCATACATACAATGTTACAACTGTGGACGATCGCTATTATAAATGGATTGATCTTTACTTTGGTAACTTGTAATGTGTTATTTTCAGTTTTTATTAAAATTTAATATAACAGCGATTTATATTGTATAACTTATAAGCGTATACGCTGTTGCAATTAAGCAACCTTTTTAGTACTTTGTAATATGTGACACAGCACGTACAAAAACATGTCACACTTCTGTTTCTGTATTAGATCTTTCAAATTACAATATAATTAACGTTAGTGTTAAAATTATTTTACAATCATAATAAATATATACATATATTATAATAACATATGTATATAATATTTATATGATATACATATTAAATTATATAGTATTATATAACTTATATAATATTACATATAATATTATAATACAACATACATGTACATTTTCATTATAAATACTCTTTAATAGCAAACCTTTTTTTATATATAATAATTATAATATTTGCAGAAATTTAAGTATATTTTAGGTGATCCATGTAAGTGGACAAATTGATATAATATGTGAAGAATTCAAAAATATTTCCAAAAGTATTTCATTTTATGGATCTTCCATATCATTTGGAATGCTGGTCGAAAGGCATAACAGAATCATTTCATTTTCCGACAACATCGAAGAGCTATTCTCCTTTATCGTATTAATGCAAGTTGTTTGGAATACCTTAGTTATTTGCTGTCTAGGATTTATCTTCATAATTGTAAGTATTGTGATATGTGTGATACGCCAACAACTCTTGTCATATATTCAATTCATTTCTATATTTGTTGTTCATTGTATTAGTCTATCCATAATGGAAATGGTATTTTCATGTTAGTGAAAACGGTTCTTGCTTATCTTGCCATAACGACGGAAGTTTTTCTCATTTGCTTTGTCGGAGAATATCTTAGCCACAAGGTAAGTGTTGAGAAGTGTTTCACTGTAAAAACAATTTTTTAATAGAAATTAAATTTGAACAGACAATTACATAATAATGTAAATTATAAAACAACTGTCTTTATAAAAAAATATTGTAATATTTTGCAACACATTAAATATTATTTAAGATAATCAAATTTATAAATGAAAATGTTTTTTTTTTTATTTTAAAGAAAGATTTATTTTACAACATATATTTTTAAAAATAATAAAACATGTATATAATAAAACGTATATATAATAAAACATATCTGAAGTTATAAAGTGTTTATGTTTTAAAATTTTATCAATTAATTGTTTATTACTATTACGAAACTTTCACATTCTGAAAATAAAAATGCGAGTAAAATAAGTGAAGAATTTCTGAGATTATGGCTACAATATTTTCGTAATATTAATGATATTATTGGAAAAATTCTTTTGTATTAAACAAGCTTAAGAGATGAAAATAAATATAAAAACAACTGCAATATTTGATCATTATTTTTATCACTTTTAGGGCAAATTAATTACTAATGTAACATACGAAACGCTGTGGTATGATATGCCATCAAATCAGTGTAAAATTATAATGTTCATAATGATGAGATCACAAAAGCAACTGGCAATCACGGCAGGAAAAATGTTGGATATGTCATTCGAAACTTTTACTAGCGTAATTTTTTAAATCTTTCTTTTGGACATTTTATTATTAAGATAATCAATATAATTATAATTTTATGTTACTTTGGGATATAATATGACACATATCCTTCTTTCATAAAATTTAATTTGTCGATCTAATTGATTTTTAACTTGAATGTTTTAGATTATGAAGGCATCAGCGTCGTATATATCGGTTTTAATTGCTATGTATTGACATCAACTAAAATGTGCAATATCTGTTTGTTGAATTTTATAACGTAGTGAATAGATCATAAGTTGAAACTTTGATATATAAATAAGTTGAAAAACATTTTAAAAATATTTAATAAAAAAGTAAAAATTAAATTGTTATTGTAAATTAATAATCTTTACTTATTACTTTATTTATTAGTCAATAAATTACAATTTAATTTGCATTAACATAAAAGTAATTAATGTAAATGCAAAATAAATTTTTTACTTTTTACATTATTGTTACTATATTGTATATTTTTACTTAAAAAAGCTATGTAGCAGCAAGCTACATTGAACATTTCAGTCATTGACATTTATTAGAGGATTATATACTTCATCTGTCTCTTGCATATTTTGTTGATATATTTGTAATTGGACGTCTATAATATCTCCAATTGCAAATTTTTTATTTTTTAAATTTATCTGGTGTGTAAGTTCTCTGCATTATCACTTCCTGAATTAGTAAAGGAAATTACTCATTATTTTATCTCCAGTCATGAAGTTCTGTTGTTTTCTCTTCATATTTCTTCAAAGATCAGAAGTTAAATTCCATAGACACAATTATTTGCGTTTATTAGAATACTTAATGTATAATCACCACGGTCGTGTATTTCATGATTTTTTACCATTTGATAGGAAACGTGGTAGGTTACATCTAGACATTTCTTTCTGGTCTACGATATTGCATTTTAAAGAAATAATATTGCAAAAAATGTTGCGCAGTAAGCTCATCCTTTTTTGCGTTATTATAGCTGTACAATATCTTTGTTACTTTATGATTACAGTACACGCTATCAAACTGTTTATGGAATTATAGTCTGTTAAAATAATGAGTTCTGTCTTACTTATCGTACTACGTAAAGTATAATAGCGATTGATCCATATTCATTTGAGTGGGGACGAATCGTGTGGGGGATGCGCATGGAGAAAGGTACGATGCACTCTCATTTCCTGTTCAACTACAGAACAAATATACCGAGACTGATCTCTATTTTCACGTTTTAAAAATCATTTGCCATGACAATCCCATCTAGTATTAGCCCAGCGTTGAAAATTAACCTACAATTTCTTGGTATGTGGCCCGGTGATAAGTATTCTGCTATTTATTGGCTCAGTTTTATGTTGAGCATGCTGATTATACAATACTTCCAATATGTGTACATATTTGATCACTTGAAGATGAGCGAGTTGTCAAATCTCGTTGACGGTCTGATTGTGACTCTAGATTACAGTTTGACAGTATTCAAATTAACCAGTCTGTGGATACAGCGACGGTAAGGTATACTATCATTACAGTTTAACTTTATGATCTCTATAACCTTCTATAACTGTGCTCAATAACTGTGTGTGTGTTCGAGGAATTCTCCTCACAAGTAAACCGACCTAAGCCTTACACTCTGATTTTGATAAGCTTTGAATATGTTGCAATTTAGATGAAAAGATGAGACATATATTTTTTTTATATGTGCTTGTACAACCGTTAAGGAGGTGAAACACCCTCTTAAAATTTAGAGGGAGAGGGGGATTTCGAAAAAAATGACATTTCCGAAAAATCTGAGTGAACTATTAGAAAGTATATAGAAAAACATAAAACTTTTACTTGAAACTTTTTTTTATATCTCTTACCATTTTGACGGTATTAGCTCAGAAATAAAAAAAACTGATTTTCTTCAAGAGCGTGTTTTACTCCCTTAATGGTCGTATGTGCACGTATAAAAAAATATCTTTTCTTATCTAGATTACAACATATTCAAAGCTTATCAAAATCGGAATGTAACACTTCGATAAGTTTACTTATCAATTTCTTAGCATTCATTGTTGATTTTCTCTAACCGGAAGTGAATAAATATTATCATCTAAACCTTAAATCGAATATTGCAATACATAATATTCATAATTTAATACAAGAATATAGGAATAATGTGTCTGAAACATATAACGAATTAAAGTATATTGCAGAGTTTTTCATAAAATCCTGACTGCTATGGATAATGATTGGCGCGAATGCATCAATATCGAAAAGCATTTGTATATGATGACAATGAAAGCGAGTATATCGCATTTTATTTCTAATACGTTATTGAGTATTAATGCGATTGTTGCGGTACCTTATCTCTTAGGCGATTATGCATTTCGTTACGTACTTTTAACTGAAAATCATACTGACATTTTACGGCAACTTCCTATAAAGATACAATTTCCTTTTGACACTCAACGATCGCCTACATTTGAAATTCTTGTTGTAGCATTATTTTTACATGTATTGATACACGCATGTACAATCGCTGTTCTAAATGGGTTAATTTTGACCTTGGTAATTCTCATTTGTATATACGTCTTTATTTTTTTTATGTAATCGATTTACAGTGCAAAATTGTGAATACTGTCACATTGAAATTTTTTTTATAGAAATTTGCTTAAATAGTTACATTTTTGTGTATAAACTTTTAAATTATAAGTAATAACAGTATTTAAAAAATTTTATCATTAATTTTATGAAATGAACTTTTTATGTGTAATTGAATATTATATTTTATATATTATTATTGTATCAAAACTTATTGTTTACGAAGGTATCTTTTTCACATATAATAATTATAATTCTTGCCAAAATTTAATATATTTTAGGTACTTCATGTAAGCGGACAAATTGATATAATATGTTACGAATTTAGAAATCTTTCTAAGAGTATTGTTCTTCATGAATCTTCCGTATCTTTATTTGGAATGTTGCTCGAGAGGCATAATAGAATCATTTCATTTTCTAAGAATATCGAAACACTCTTCTCTTTCATTGCGTTGATGCAAGTTGTTTGGAATACTTTAGTTATTTGCTGTTTGGGATTTGTTATAATAATTGTAAGTACCGTAACATTGTCCCAGACTATCCATACATCTCTTTTAAAATAAAGTGATTTTTATTGAAAATACATACAAACAATCAAAAATTTTGATAAGTAAATCAGATACTCTCTATCAAATAGTGACATTTTCAACTTCTGATTCCAGCCAGAAATGAACTATCCAGACCGAATGTTGGTTTTTTTCAACGTGTACTTTTATTATAAATTCGGATTACATATGAATAAGGACCTTTTTTCATTTTTTTCTGAAAATACATCCACTATCCTTAAAAGATCCTTAAAATGGTCTTAAAAGTACATGTAATTAGACGATAAACTTAAATAAAAGATTAAGAAAGACATATGTTTAGAAAAAATGTTCGAGACAAAAATTGCTTATTTTATAATTTAAATCTGCAATAAAAGGTATTATATTCTCTTCATTTTAAAAAGAGTATACCGGGTGATCTGGGACATCCTGTATATGCTTTATAATAGATATCATATATTCAATTTTCTTTTCATAATTTATTGAATTAGTCTATTTATAACGGGACTGGAGTTTTCGTATTAGTAAAAACTGTTTCTGGTTACTTAGCTGTAATGGTTGAAGCGTTTGTTATTTGCTTCGCCGGAGAATATCTCAGCTTGAAGGTAAATAGATTAATGCACATGTATAATCTTTTAATCATATGATTATGTTGACATAATAGTGGAAATACGTAACGTTGCTTTCTAATAAAAATGTTTTAATATGTTGTAATATAAAAAATATTATTTAAGGTATTTAATTTTTTAATATAAATATGTTTTATTCTATAGAAATACATTCCGCAATTTTATTATATCTTTAAACGTCAGCATGTTTATTATAAAATAATGTTAAAATTGCTTAATCTATTCATTTATACGAAGCAATAAATTGCTCAGTAAAAATGTACGACAACTTTAAAAATAAAAATAAAGTTTTGAATAAATAATAAATTTCTAATATTACTAAAATATTTTTCTTTAATTTCAATAATAATATTAGAAGTACACTTTATGTTAAATAAGTTGATTAAATAAGAACGAATATGAAAACACCGTTATGTATAACATTATTCATATTATTTCTAGAGTAAATCAGTTGGTGATGCGATATATGAAGCGCTGTGGTACGATATGCCGCTACATCAAAATAAAATTATAATATTTATAATAATGAGATCTCAGAAGCGATTGGCGATCACGGCAGGGAAAATGATGGATATGTCATTCGAAACTTTTACAAGTGTAATTTTTTAAATCTTTTAAATATTAATTGTTAAAAGTTTATTTTACTTGTAGTTAATTAATTTTCTGATCTACTGCGAATTTTATCCTTTATGAATGAATATAGTAGATCTACTTACTTAATTTTTTAACTTCTTTCTTTTAGATGATGAAGGCGTCAGCATCATATGTATCTGTCTTATATGCTATGTATTGATATTGAAGAAAATGCGCCAGAAAATATGCTGAAATGATAACGTGTGATTAATATGAGCCACTAAGATAAAATATATTAATAATGAATTTAAATAAATATTAAAAAATTAATTAATGTCATTTATTAACAGTTAATAAATTACATAAATTAAAATTGCATTTAATATAATTGTAAATAATTTTTGTTTTGTATGTATTATTAGATTAAAATATAACTTTAATTAAATTTCTTTTTAAGTGCACTTTTTAGATGTAATTAAACATTTATATTATTAACCGGATTTGCTTGAGACTTGTTATTCAGGTGTTTTCAAGGTTTCTGATTACGAATCCGATGTCAAAAATACAAAATTTGATATGCCAGACGTAATATGGTGGAACAATATGGCAAACATAATTTTTAAAGTTCCAAGCGAATTCAATTGATTTTGAAAATTCCATCCACCATATTGGATCCACCATTTTTAAATTTGTATTTTTGACATTGGATTTCTAATCAGCAACTTCCAAAACTCTCAAGTAACACGTTTCAAGCAAATTTGTGTTGATTTAGAAAATTTTGTCCGCCAATATTGGATTAATCATTTTAAATTTTACATTTCTCATATCAGATTCGTACTCAGCGATCCTAGAAACCCCCGGATAACAAATTTCGCAAAATTATATGCACTAGAAAAAAAGTGACGCAAAGGATTAATAAAAAATTAAAAATTAATCGTTATTATAAATTAGTCGTTATTTATTGTCTTATTCAATAACAATTTAATTTGCATTAACATAATAGTAATTAATGCAAATGCAAATAAATTGTGTGTCTTGTATTACTACTATATCAAGAGACGAGGTTACATTTGTACTTGAAAAAAGCTATGTAGCGGCAGACTGTATTAGACACTTTGGTTATTGACTTTTACTAGAAGATACATAACTTCATCTATACAGCTTGTATTTTTTTGTTGGTACATTTGTAATTGAACGTCTATAATACCAGACAATTTTTTACTTTTTAAATTTGTTCAGTGAACAAGTTCTCTGCATTTTCACTTACTAAATTAGTAAAGGAAATTACTAGTTATTTCTCCAGACAGAAAATTCTGTTGTTTTTCCCTCATCATATTCTTTAAATGACTAAAAGTCTATTTCCACAAACACAATTCATTTCCGCTAGCTAGAATATCTGATGTATAATTGCCATAATCGTGTATTTAATAATTTCCTACCATTCGATAGGTAATGTGGTAAGAAACATCTAGACATTTTTTTCTTTTCTACAATTTGCATTTTAAAGAAATAGTATTGCAAAAAATGAAACTGTTGCACAGTAAGCTCATCTTTTTTTACATTACAATAGCCGCACTATATCTTTGTTAATTCACGATAGAAGTACACGTTAGCAGTCTGTTCATGAAATTATATGGTAGTCTGTTGAAGTAATGAGTCCTGTCTCAACTTATACTATGCAAAGTATAATAGCGATTGATCCGTATTTACCTGAGTGGGGACGCGTCGCGTGGGGGATGCTCTTACAGAAACGGATGCACCCTCATTTATTCGTACAACTAAAGTAAAGAACAAACATTCTGAGACAGATCTCTATTTTGTCAAGTTTTTAATATTATTTGCAATGACAATCTCATCTAGTATTAGCCCGGCCTTAAAAGTTGGCCTACAATTTCTTGGTATGTGGCCAGGTGATTCTTGTTCTGCTATTTATTTTCTGAGTATTCTGCTGAGTTATCTGATTGTACAGTACTTTCAATATGTGTACGTATATAATCATTTGAAGATCAGCGAGTTGACAAATCTCGTCGACGGTCTGTCTGCGGCTCTAGAGTATACTATGGCAATGTTTAAATTGATCATTCTGTGGATACAGCGTCGGTAAGGTATAATATCATATACTAGTGTAACAACGTAACTTTGTGATCTCTATGATTTTCTATAACTATACTCCATAATCGTGTGCGTGCTTTCGAGAAGCAAGATTCTCCTTAGTTTTTTAACACCGATAGTTAATATTGAATTTCCCTAATCAGAAGTGATTACAGATATTATCATCTAAACCTCAAATCGAATATTGAAATATACATTGGTTATCTCATGCGAAAAGATTAATAACGTGCTTGAAATATATGACTAATTAAAATAATTTTGCAGAGTTTTTCATAAAATCCTGACTGTTATGGATAATGATTGGCGCGAATGTATCAAAATAGATAATCATTTGCATATGATGACAAGTAAAGCGAATGCGTCGCATTTCATCTCTAACACTTTCTTGAGTTTTAATGCGATTACTGTGGTACTTTATGTGTTAGGCGAATACGTAATTCATTCCGTATTTTTAACTGAAAATCGTAATGTCACTTTACGGGAGCTTCCTATAAAGATGCAACTTCCTTTCGATACACAACAATCGCCTACGTTTGATGTTCTTATTATGGCATTATTTTTACATGTATTGATACACGGTTGCATACTCGCCATTTTAAATGGATTAATTTTTACCTTGGTAATTTATATTTGTATTTATATCTTTATGTTTTTGTAATCAATCGCAATTTGCAAAATTGTGAACACAGATGTTACAGTAAAATTTTTTTTATATTATACAATTTGGTTTTAGAAGAATTGCTATATTTTTGTATACAAATTTTCATATTATAAATAAATAATAATAATGTTAAGCAGATCTTACAATTAGCTTTATAGGATAAATTTTTGTGTAAATGAAAACATTACATTATATTATTGTACTTATTGTTTTATTGTATTCGAGAAACTCATTCTTTATAAAAGAATCTTTTCTACATTCAATAATTATAATTTTTGCAAAAACTAGATTATATTCTAGGTATTTCACGTGAGCGGACAAATTGATATAATGTGTTATGAATTTAAAAACATTTCTAAAAGTACTTCTCAACATAATTCTTCCATGTCTTTATTTGGAATGTTGATCGGGAGGCATAATAGAATTATTTCATTTTCTAAGAATATCGAAACAATTTTCTCCTTTATTGCGTTGATGCAAGTTGTTTGGAATACGTTAGTTATTTGCTGTGTGGGATTACTTACAATAGATGTAAGTATAGTACAGTACAGGTTGCTCCAAACACTTGTACACCTCTTTTAAAATAAAGGAATGTAATTTTTATAAATAATTTCAATAATTTTGATAAGTAAATAGGTTGCGTTCTATCAAATGGTGACATTTTCAACTTCTAGTTCCGATCGGAAATGGATTATCCAGACCGAATGTTGAATTTTTTAAATGTAACATATACATTTCATTGCAAATTTGGATTATATGAAAAAATTAGAAACTTTAATATTAAACATTATGGAAATATTTTCATTAACGTTAAATTAATATCGTTAAATTAATAATCGTTAATAAATTAACGATCTTAAAAGTAAACGCGATGAGACATAATCTTAAATAAAAGGTATAAAAGTAATAATAATATTTTTAACAAAAATCTTTGAAACAAAATTTTTTTACTTTTTTTATGTGTAATTCAAATCTGTAATAAAAACTGTTGTTTTTTTAATTTTGAAAGAGCTGTACGAGTTGTCTGGCCTATATACAGCCTATATACATGCAATAGTAAGCAATCGATATCATGTATATTCAATTTTCTTTATATAACTTATTGAATTAGTCTGTTCATAACAAAGCTGGATTTTTCGAATTAGTAAAAACTTCTATTAGTTACCTAGTTGTAATGAGTGAAGCCTTCATATTTTGTTTTGCTGGAGAATATCTTAGGATGAAGGTAAATATTTGAAATAGTTAATTGCATACATACTATTTTTTAAACACACATTTGCATAGTATAAATGTACGAAAATTGTGAAAATAAAAATAAAGTTGATAATAAATGATTACTGTTTAATATCATTATTGGAATATTCTTCTAATTATTTTTTATATATTTTTGATGATAATATTAGAACAAATTTTACTATTGTTAAATAATTTATTCAAATAAATATGAATATAAAAGAAATTATTTTATTCGACATTATTTATAATGTTTCTAGAGTAGATCAGTTGCTGATGCAGCATATAAATCGCTGTGGTATGATATACCTTTACATCAAAGTAAAATGTTATTATTCATAATAATGAGATCTCAGAAGCAACTGACCATCACAGCAGGAAAATTGATGGATATGTCAATCGAAACTTTTACAAGTGTAACGTTTTAAAACTTTTATACATTTAAATGATTATTAAAAGACAAGTATCATATTTTATCTGTTAGTTAATTTTCGAATCTGCAACATATATCCTATATGCATAAATATACTCAATCGGCACAATTTGTAACTGCTACATAATTTGGGAATAATAACATAAACCTTTATATAACATAAATAGCATAAATATTTATATAACAAATTTTTTATGATATTTAAATCATAAATTAAAATCATAATAATTATTTGTATTTAAATCATAATAATTATTTGTATCTATTGCTTTCTTTTATATAATATAAATGTGCAAATGCTATATATTATTTATATAAAAAGTATGTGATGTTTTAAATAACAACAAAATGTTTTGAACTATATAGACGTTATGCATAAAGTAATTAATTATAATACGATGATATAAAAGTATCATCATTAGTTTCTTAAAAGGGTGAAATGATAATATAACTACATTATTGCTGCAACTTTCACGTTACATAAATGTGATAATGAAACTTATAATTATTATATAGTAAATACATAATTGAGTCGACTGAGTAGTTTGTAGACTTACTTAATTTTTTAATTTCCTTTCTTTTAGATGATAAAGGCGTCAGCATCATATGTATCTGTCCTGTATGCCATGTATTGATGCTGAAGGAAATACGGTATACATTTGTCAAAATTGTAGTGATTAGTATTTGAATCAGTAGAATAAAATGTTGAGTAATCAATAGGAGTTATTAAAGGATTAATATTTGTCAGTTATTAATAGATAAAATAAATTATATGAATTAAAATTGCATTTAATAAAATTGAAAAAGTTTTTGTGTTGTGTATTATTACATTAATGCAAAATTTTAATTTAATTTTTTTGGTTGCATTTGTAACTAAACGTTCATATTTTCAGCTATGAAAATTTTTTTGAAATTTATTTTATAAGCACGTGCACCATAATATTTTCTGTATTGTGAATTAGTAGTATTGAAATTATTAACCATTACATCTTTCATCTTACAATTAGTTATATTGTTATATTGTTATATTAGTTATATTGTTATATTGTTATATTAGTTATATTGTTAGTTATATTGTTTTCTTCTTAACAAATTTCTTTTTAAGATCGGAAATTGAAATGCATGAACACAAATGTGATATTATTTGTTTAGAATATTTAATGTATAATTACTGCCATTCTATTGTCCATTAAATAATTTTCACGATTGGTAGGAAATGCCGAGAATATTCGATTCTGGTTGATGTAACTTTGTCTCTCTATTGCTTTGCTACGGAAAGACAAAGTTGCAAAAAAATTGAAGCAAATAGTTTTTTTTGTTTCTAGTTATACATTATTTTCATATACTTTCCCATCAAAGTGTATATTATCAGCCTGCTCAAGGATTACATCCACATAATGAATTCTGCCTTAATTATACAGCGCGATGTATAATAGCGATTGATCCATTTTCATTTGAGTAGGGCCGCACCGTGTGGGAATAAACCTTTAAACCGAGGCCAATGCACTTTTATTTCGTACTTAACTGAGTATCTAACAATTATGTGTACACTGACCTTCACTTCCTTACGTTTTAAAAGTAACAAATATAATAAAATCCAAATGGTAGTAGCTTTGTACTTCCATTTAAGGGTCTTCTTATTCCAACCCAAATAGTTGTAGCTTTAATATAAATATTAATGATAATACTTTTAATAAACATAATCCAAATGGTTTACTTTTTTAATGAAACACATGTGGTAGATTCTTTAATTCTTTTACAATAAAACCCAAGTAATACTATCTCTCTGTTCTAACCCAAGTTGAATGTATTTAATTTAAAAAATTTCAATAAAATATAACATTTACTTTCAAAGGTTAAAAAAGAAACGGTACAAAATCAGAAAATTTTATTGAAATAAACAAATTTTTAATATACAAAAACTTGACGCTGCTAGACCTTTAAATATAATAAGGATGTAAAATCTTCATATCGAATAAGAACAATGAGAAGAATTTTTTAAGTAAGGAAGAAATATGTATGAAACTTAAAAGAACGATTATGTGAATTTATTATATATAGGTTTAAGATTAAATTTCTTTAGCATTAAATAACATTATAAATCATTATAATTTTCTTAATTACTATTATGACTGTATATTACATAGAAATTTTACTAATACTAAAATATAATATCACACCAGTAAATAAGACTTGATCAATATTAGATGGTTTATAGAACAACGGCAACAACAATAATAATTCAAAAAGCAACGCACATGACATATGTTTAAACTTTTGCAATTTGCGTTTATTATTTTGTCATTGTATTCCGGGTATTCACAATTAACATAATAGCAATTAATGTAAATTCAAATACGTTATCTGTCTTTTATTATTACTATATTATATTTTTATTTAAAAAAGTTATGTTAGTGGCAAACTGCATTAGACATTTCGGTCATTGACTTTTACTAGAGCATATATACTTCTTGTGTAAGACTTTTTTGTTGGTATACTTGTAATTGAACCTCTATAATACCTGCAAATTTTTTATTTTTTAAGTTTGTGCAGTGAACGTGTTCTCTGCATTAACATTTATTAAATTAGTAAAGGAAATTACTCGTTATTTCTCCAGATAGAGGTTGCTTTCCCCTCATTACATTCTTCCAACAACTAAAGTTCATTTCCACGAACACAATTTATTTCCGTTTTGCTTAGAATACCTAATGTATAATCACCATCGAGTCGAGCATTTAATGGTTTCCTACGTTTGGTAGAAAATATGGTAAGACATCTAGACATTTTTTTCTTGACTGTGGTATTGAATGTAAATAAATAATATTGCAAAAAATGTTGCGCAGTAAGCTCATCTTTTTTTGCGTGACTATAGCTGCACAATATCTTTGTTACTTCACGATAGAAGTATACGTTATCAGTCTGTTTATGAAATTATAGTCTATTGAAATAATGAGTTTTGTCTTAACTTACGGTACTATGCAAAGTATAATAGCGATTGATCCGTATTTACCTGAGTGGGGACGCGTCGCGTGGGGATGCTCTTACAGAAACGGATGCACCCTCATTTATTCGTACAACTGAAGTAAAGAACATATTCTGAACTGATCTCTATTTTGTCACGTTTTTAAAATTATTTGCAATGACAATCCCATCTAGTATTAGTCCAGTATTAAAAGTTGGTCTACACCTTTTTGGTATGTGGCCCGGTGATTCTTCTTCTGTTATTTATTTGCTAATTTATCTGCTAAGTATGCTGATTGTACAATACTTCCAATATGTGTACATATTTAATCATTTGAACATCAGCGAGTTGACAAATCTCGTTGACGGTCTGTCTGTGGCTCTAGATTACACTTTGACAATATTTAAATTAATCATTCTGTGGATACAGCGTGGGTAAGATATAATATCATATATCAACGTAACTTTGTGATATCTATGACCATCTGTAACTATGTTCTATAACCGCGTGTGTGTTTTCGCGCGCGCGCGCGAGGAGCAAGATTCTCCTCAGTTTCTTAACTTTGATTGTTAACATTGGTTTTTCCTAATCAGAAGTGACTTGGTATTATCACCTAAACCTCAAATCGAATATTGAAATATACATTGGTTATCTCATGTAAAAAGATCAATTACGTGCTTGAAATATGTGACTAATTAAAATAATTTTGCAGAGTTTTTCATAAAATCTTGAGGGTTATAGATAATGATTGGCGCGAATGTATCAAAATGGATAATCATTTGCATATGATGACAATTAAAGCAAATATATCGCATTTCATTTCTAACATTTTATTGAGTTTTAATGCGATTGCTGCGGTACCTTATCTCTTAGGCGATTACATAATTCATTCCGTAATCTTAACTGAAAATCGTAATGTCACTTTACGGCAGCTGCCTATAAAAGTACAATTTCCTTTTGATACACAACAATCGCCTACGTTTGATGTTCTTGTTATGGCATTATTTTTACATGTATTGCTACACGCTTGCATACTTGCTACTATAAATGGATTAATTTTTACATTGGTAATTTATATTTATTTTTATATTTATATCTTTGTGTTTTTGTAACCGATCGCAATTTGCAAAATTGAGAACACAGAATAATACATTGAAATTTTTTTTTACGTCATAGGATTTGGTTTTAGATAAATTGTTGCATTTGTACATGAACTTTTATATCATAAATAAATAGTGATAATGTTAAGCACATTTTACATTTAGTTTTATGGAATAAATTTTTGTGTAAATGAATAGCTTATATTGTATTATTATACTTACTATTTTATTGTACTCGAGAAACACATTTTTTATAAAAGCAACTTTTGTACATTCAATAATTATAATTTTTGCAAAAACTAGATTATATTCTAGGTATTTCACGTGAGCGGACAAATTGATATAATATGTTATGAATTTAAAAACATTTCTAAAAGTACTCCTGTACATAAATCTTCCATGTCATTATTTGGAATGTTGATCGAGAGGCATAATAGAATCATTTCATTTTCTAAGAATATCGAAACACTTTTCTCCGTCATTGCGTTGATGCAAGTTGTTTGGAATACGTTAGTTATTTGCTGTCTGGGATTAGTTATAATAGTTGTAAGTATTGTAATACAGGTGCTCCAAACACTTGTACACCTCTTTTAAAAGGAAGGAAAGTAATTTTGATAAATAATTCCAATAATTTTGACAAATAAATAGGTTACGTTCTCTGGAATAGTGATATTTTCAACTTCTAGTTCCGATCAAAAATGGATTATCCAGACCGAATGTTGAATTTATTAAATGTAACATGTACATTTTATTGCAAATTCGGATTACATGCAGAAAAAATTAGAAACTTTAGTATCAAACATTTCGAAAATACCTTTATTAACCTTAAAAAGATTTTAAAAGTAAACGAGATAAAACCTAAACTTAAGTAAAAAGTATAAAGGTAATAAAGTTATTTTTAGCAAAAATTTTTGAAACAAGAGTTTTTTATTTTTTTATGTGTAATTCAAATCTACAATAAAAACTGTCGTGCTTTTTAATTTTAAAAGACCTGTACGAGTTGTCTAGTACAGTCTGTATACATGCGATGGTAAGCAACCGATATCATGTATATTCAATTTTCTTTCTATCTTGTTGAATTAGTCTGTTCATAACAAAACTGGATTTTTCGTATTAGTAAAAACTGGTGTTGCTTACGCAGCTATGATGATTGAATCCTTCGTCTTTTGTTTTGCTGGAGAATATCTTAGCTTGAAGGTATATATTTGAAACTACTTGCACACATACTATTTTTTAAGCACACCATTGCATATAGTATAAATGTACGAAAATTCTGAATATAAAAATAAAGGTTATAATAAATGTTGACTGTTTAATATCATTATTGGAATATTCATCTAACTTTGATGATAAAATCAGAACAGTTTTACTATTATTAAATAATTTATTTAAATAAATATTAATATGAAATGAGTCATTTCATTTGACATTATTTATAATGTTTTTAGAGTAGATCAATTGCTGAAGCAACATATAAATCACTGTGGTATGATATACCTTTACATCAAAGTAAAATTTTATTATTCATATTAATGAGATCTCAGAAGCGACTGACCATCACAGCAGGAAAAATGATGGATATGTCATTCGAAACTTTTACAAGTGTAACGTTTTGAAACTTTTATACATTTACATGATTATTAAAAGACAAGTACGAGGTCTGTTAGAAAAGTATCCGACCTTATTTTTTTTTGCGAAAACCTGATGGATTT
>QKQZ01022304.1:879-20259 GCA_003595255.1 Solenopsis fugax | reverse complement strand
CGCCGCCGCCGCCGTCGACGACGACGACGACAACATCTGAATTGCAAAGACCTCGCCTCTCGTTGACGGCGAATCGAATGGCCGGTATCACGGTCGGGACACCGACAAGTCCGTCATCCAAATGGAGATGTTTAGAGACGTTTAACACGACAATTTTTGCGGGCGTACAAATGCATGTTGAGATAACGATACATATTTCTCATCGCGTATTTAACGTTAATCGTGACCATCTAATTGCGAATAGTGATCAGTGTACTCTCTAAATTCCTTGGAGTGGAAATCCAGCCGATTGGCTAGATTTTCACTCTTTTAGAGTGGGATTCTACTCCAAAAGAATGAGATTCCATTCCAAAAGAGTGAGATTCCACTCCAATGAATTTAGAGAGTAAACGTAGGAGAAGAATCGAAGTTGAGCTTAAGTTTTCTGAAAACTTTAGAATATATCTCTTATATTACATTCATTACATCGTCATTTTCGTGAACACACAGAAAAAAATGAGTATCAAATCAACAATTCATTGTTTCATATATAAGCAAGAATATAAAATCTTCTTGGAAGAATTTGATAATCTTAATCAGACATAAATTGCTTACGTGAAGAGAAAAATTTTCTCCATGTAAGCAAATTATGTCTGTTTAAGATTATAAATTCTTCCAAGAAGATTTTATATTCTTGCTTATAAATGAAACAATGAATTGTTGATTTGATATTAATTTTTTTTTTCTGTGTATCTCTATCATTTTCACTGAATCATCTTCACTTCCCGACGTCGGCGATATTCAACAACACGAAGCGAGAAGGAACACACGAGTGATCTAGCTTATTTTGAGGACGCGCTTTGCGGACAGGAAGGGCCTCGGGGAGGGTGAGCGCGAGAGGGAGAGGGACGGATTGCCAGGCCGCAAAAAATGGGGGGTTGCTTTTGGTGACTGATACGGCCCTGACTAACGAGTCCTAGCCGGTCGTGCTACTCTTAAAGCCTCCAAGGATTCCCTTTTCCCGCTCTCTTTCTCCCCCTTCTGTCCACCGTCTCCCTCGATCGTGGAGGAACATTAGGCACCGTCCAACCTCGTATCAATCACCCGGCTACTCCCGACACCCCCGTCGCAGGCCGCCCGCTCGCCAGTTGACAGAACCGGAGGTGACGCGATTGAATACCACCCTCTGTGCCTCGTTGCTCCTCCGATCAACTCAATGACGGCGACGACGATGCTGGAAAACCTAAGCGGAGGGAAAGAAACGCCTCGTGGCTCGTTTGTTAATGCCTCGGCAAGGCATAGGCATTAACCGCGGTCCACGTCTCAACACGAGACATCTCACTCGCTGGTTGGACCTCGAGAACTTTAATCAGAGCAGATGATCTGCAAGACATTCAAACAAGCGACGCTTTAATTAATGTGTGATAGAATTGATTCGTGAGGTCTGCTTTAAACCTAAAGCGAATCTTATGAGTTATCGATCTCCGTTCTCGCTTGAACGTTTTGATCGAAAATTGAAACTATCATACGTATTTTTTCCAACTCAATCTGTAGGTAGATTTTTATTTTTACGTTTTGGTAATATACGCACACTGTTATAATATTATGAAAGTACACTCGAACGTTTGAAAGGAAAATGCAAGTGGAAGAACGAGATCTCTCGAATCGCGTGCATCGACAATTATGTAAATCGCGCGATTATCTTCCGGGAAGCGTCTTTACACGCCGGATTGAAGCTGATTCTATAGAAAGGCGAGCGGCGCGCTGCTGCTTGCCGTTTCATTTCTCCGAAACGTCGCTCGTAAATATCGCTTAGGCGCCAGGCGGCACCACAAATCAGGCGTGTTCGGGGCTTAGGTACGGCACTGGTTGTATCGCAAAACCAATGACGAACGAGTGAGCGAGACCAAGAAAACCGTGCACGCGGGGCAGACAGACCGGGGAGGCAGAAACCGGCGTGGCGCGGCGCGGTGGCGGCAACGGCGGTAGGAGAGACCGGCCTCGAATTAATATTCGGACGGCGATTTAGATTTAGAACACGAATTTGCTGATTAGTTCCCTCCCCGAGAATGCGGTCGCCTATGCTGCAGCGGACCGTCCGTCCTTCCATAAACGTGCGGCTAGGGCGGGGGCTGGGACGGACCTTGATTCGAGATTTAGTTTCCTGAGGGGGTTGAACTTACCAAGGGGTCAAACGATTCAGGAGAGACATTTGTTAGCCCCCTGTCCCCACCCTGCGACAAGTGCGCCGGACACGTCTTAATATATACATCCGCTGACCAATGAACATGCCCTTATGAGCCGCGCTACCGTGCGGTCAAAGTCGCTGCACCGCGTAATGGATACTGACTTCCCACCCGGAACTTTTTCGCTCGAAAACTTACAGCCCCGAGGCATGCCACCGTTAGAGCGGCAGGCGCTGCCGTTTGATTAAGAGTTTATTTCGACGGGCCCCCACTCCCTCACCGCGATAATCGCACTTTCACTGAATAGAAATAGGAAGAGTAATCGTGATCAATCACGCTTTAATATCAATATCGAATGAAGCATCCCTCTTCAACTATCCTAACCTATTGAAAGAGGAAACGATTCTACATTCAACTCAACAATTTTGTCACGGTTTAACTAACTGGACTAATTCTTCGCTTATACTACTTGTTTCATTTGTATCACTCTGAGCGAGGATGGAAAGCTCATTTTTGGTCAATGCGACAATTGCGTACACTTTTTTTTTATTTTATTTTTACGATGGCCGAAGCACAAGATAAGAAAAGGGTGGCTTAGCGAAAACATTAGCGTGCGGGGAACGGAAAAAGCAGCGTTTTCGCGTAATCGCGCAGGAAACGAGCAAAGTCGGGCAGGACAAATTTCGCAGGGACGAATTAGCGCATCCTGCTGCCGGGGTCTCTCGGAACGCTCCCCCTCGCTGCTTCTGTTATCCCGAAGGAGATCCCCACTTGTCCGTGGACCTACGGGGGGTCCTTTTCCTCCAGGATTAAATGGAGCGCCTAGATGACCGATGCTCGTTCTCCGGCAGCGGTGGAGTGTGCGGAGCGCTCTGCGAGGGTGGAGAACGGGAGGGAGGTTGGGTGGAAAACAAGATAAAACAAGGATAAGGCTCGCTCTCGGATCCCCTCTTCCAACGGCGCTGAGACGCATCTTCCGATCCCGTCAGAAGGAGACCCTCGATAATCTGGAGGTGTCTAATCGTCTATATCGCTTGATTTAAACCGCTACGTTTGTCTGCCGTCCAAGTTTGTCCCCTCGCCGTCGCAAAAAGTTTTCGGACGTATACTTTGTGTGTATTCCAATCGTTGCGCTTATTCCATTGTACGTAAAAGGGATAAGACGAAACGACTCGGTGCAGCAAAACAGTAACATCTCTGCATGACAAATTCTCTAGTTAAAATTATTGCCATCTTTGCGAGTAATTCGAGAAATGAGTACTAAATGTGCACACTGGAAGAAGTTGAAGCTCGTTAGTTACGTCTAACACGCGCGCGCGCGCGCGCGCGCGTGTGTGTGTGTGTGTGTGTGTGTGTGCGCGCGTGTCGCTCCGAATTCAGCGATTTGCAAAGTAGAGGAGAAACATCTCGCGTTTAATTAACGTATTCGTTGATAATCGCGAGGTACTTCATTTGCAAAAGGCAGCTTCGCTGAGCACCGCGACACAGGGTGACAATCGCATTTTGCGGATCTCGAGAGAAACGCGCGTAATGCCGTCGAGTGCCCTCGCTGCTGCCGGCTCGGTGTCATCCCGTAAGAGGATTAGATCTCGACTTTGTTGTGGCTCTCGAAGACGTTCGTTAGCGAAATCATTATTACCATGTCGATCTTCCTCGGCTACCGCGACGTCGACGTTGCGCGTCGACGAGGCGCCTGCACCGAGTCACGTTTGAGAGATTCGTTGACTTTAGCTGCCAATTACTGGCGCTCCCTGACGAACGAATTGATCCAAAAAATTAGGAACATCCGGCTAAAGATGTATTCCACTTCTTGTCATTTTTGTATTACGGCCGTACCGTTTAATTATATTGTATAATTATATAAATGTACTAGCTTATTAGTATTATTAAGCACACCATCTTCACTGCTAGTTGCTGCTAAATTCAAATTAATTTAATAATACAGTTGACAAAACACAAAGTCATTATTTACTTACTTTGGGGTTGGAGCTCTTCTTTTCTCTCTCTCCCGGAAACTCCGAAGAATTCGAAACATATTTCGGGAAGGGTGAACGGTTCTCATCGCCGAGTCACGGCGGCTGGGGGAACATCAATCTTTCATTCACGGGGTGACTCGGGAGTTATGAATGAAAGTTGTTCAGCCCTTTTAATATAATAGCGAACCCGGTGTCTTTTCGCTTAACGCGCTTTCGATTTTGATCGAAGAGTTTTCTGAGGCGACTCGTATATTTTTCGATCTTAACTTCGAATAATTTACGACACATAAATATGTTTATATTTTTATTACGAAAGATTGTGTTCTTTCGTTTGATTTTAAGAATCGATTATAATTGAACGGACACATAAATAATCTAGTTGTACGAAAAGGGATTCAAATCCCTTGGTGACGAAATCCGTAGTATTAATATCTCATTTCAATTTAACGTCTGAATGTTAGCGCTCCTGTTTCGTTTCACGATTCTTCTCCGCCCGCTCGCTAGCTGTTCGGATTAAATGACCTTATCCCTACCGATTCGCCTACTTATTTCAACGTATCTGTAATCACAGTGTAATTGCTTTCCTTGATCGATGATCGTCAATCGGCCAAAGTGTGATTAGCACGGTGATTAGTAGGTGGGCACTTTGTTCGACTCGTCAATGTCGCAGGAAAAAACCTGCCTGGACATCTCAATTAAATGTATCTAATTGGATAAGATCTCTCCCTAGCTACTTATGATATATTATTTTCATTATCATTAGCTAAAGTTATTTTCTCTTCACTATACATACACACTGAGAGAAATTGTTTGGTATAATAAGATCAACTAACGTTTGATTGAATAGTGATCAAATGAATTTTGTAGTTACTGGTACCAAAAACTTACATTTAACAAAACTTTTTGTAATTTGTTGTATGAAAATAATTATTTGATTAAGACTACAAATTCTTTGGTTAAAACTATGTATTTAGTAATTATAACTATAAAATTCATTTGATCACTATTCAACCAAACGTTAGTTGATTTTACTAAACATTTCTCTCAGTGCAGACGAAATATTTACTCTCTCAAACTTGATAAAATAAAGAATTGAATTTTTAAATATAATCTTCTGTTTACTTAAACTTATTATTCGTAAAACGTAGAAATATTTGTATTAAAAAATAACCCTGACTGAGGTGATATTTTTCGCAATAAATTCTTTACAGTTTTTTCAGGAGGGAATGGATTTAATACTTAGATGCAAGTCAGCATCAATCATTATTAAATTAATTTTAATTTAATAAAAACGTGATATTACTCATTCTTATTTAACTTAGGGCTGTGTTATGTCTGAAAAGTAATCAGCGCGCAGTTTCGTTAAATTTGAATGGGTATATAAAATCACACAAACAAACATAGCACGAAGATATAGCTACGACCGTAGAAGGCTTTTCTTATTCAATTTGTATTAAAAAATAATATTTTAAAAATGACATTAATATTACAATATTTGACATTTTATTACGAAAATTGCACTTATGTATTTATATTTTCGCGCTGTGATTACGGCGTAATTTGACGGTCGTATCTATCGTTTGGCAAAAGTTTTACATCGCAGTCCCAAGAGATCTCAGCGCGGGCCGTTTAACCGAGTCTAAATAAAATCCGAAGGCATCTGACTCTTGGTCGGAACTCCCGAAACTTCTTCCGTCGATATCGTGCAAGTTTCCGCTCCGTTTCGACGCTCGTTTATGGTTTGATTGCTCTTCGATGGCACTTTAGGGAAATACACTAGATTTCCTCTGCATCGCCCTTTAGTCTTACGCAAGCCATCGGACTTTTGTGTATTATTTGCCAATAAAGTCATCCCTTTGCCGACTCGCTCGTCTCTTGAAACGCTGGTACGAAAGCCGGTTCGTATCTCTGCACAGTACCTCTTATGATGAGAAGCCGAGTTTATGTGAACGGAATGTAATTGGTCGTTGAAACCTTTGGTTCCGCGAGAGAAAGAGAGAGAGAGAGAGAAACTGCTCGTTCTCGGTCGGCTGGAAAAGTGCGGCCAGCATTCTCAATAGGCAGGCACTGTTTGTAGTACGTCGGAAGAGATTTGCATTCGCGACCCTACGAATCTCTCATTAGCTTAAGCTTCTCGTATTTCCGATTAAATCCGATAGCAAACTCTATCCTATCGCACGGATATCCCCGCGCCGCGCGCCAGCGGGTAATTAGGAATTCGACGGGAGGACCTTCGAATTCATTTGGCGTGCGGGTCCTTCCGTCCTATCCTTCGTTACCGTTGCGGGAAAATTAGTTGGACGCTGCGTGAACGGACGTTCATCGTTTTCAATCCGCCCTCCTCGCTCGCGGTGACACAGAGGGGCAACGATCAACATTTATTCTTCCCGTTTGCGAAATCTTCTCTCTCGCCGCGAGAGAAAGTATATGCGAATGAGAAGGCGACGCGCCGCGTTAATCTCCTTGACTCGTTAATGGGCAAATAGCTTCTTATAGCGTTCTCTTATTGGCTCCTACGAGCCGGTAATTAGCGGTAACGCGGGGGTGGACGCGAATTCGCATTCAGCCGGGGTCACGATTCCTCCCCTCGCCTTTCCCACCGCCACGGAAAACTGTCTGAACATGACGTAACGCTCTGAGAGTAACGCTCGGATACGAGCTTTGGCTCCGGACCGGCCGAAGCGCTTTTTGTGCTGTCCGGCCAGCAACAATGGCCGCTTCTTACACCACCCTGGTCACCGTATATTATTAATTACTGTATTAATCTCACCGGCCGTAAGCAATCTATTATACATGGGATAAGAGCCACCACCGACATCGCCGCGCCACCCACCCGTCCGACGCGCACCCTCTAACTTGACTTTCTAACTGCCGTCTCGATCCTCTCTCGACGAGGGCTCGACGAGGCCAACGAAATCTGACCCCCGGGGGTGTTAATAGCGGTGTCGCGTCGAGCCGAGCCGTCAGCTTTATAAGTTCCTTGTACTCTTCCAAAAATTGTGCTAATATTTTTTTCATAAGTGCATTGCGATATTTTTTCGACAACATACAGTTTCGATGTACGCGTAGTTTTTTTTACAGAAGGGATGTTCCACTTTGCGTGATTATTGGACC
Source organism: Solenopsis fugax (assembly GCA_003595255.1). NCBI lineage: Eukaryota > Metazoa > Arthropoda > Insecta > Hymenoptera > Formicidae > Solenopsis > Solenopsis fugax. The sequence continues at coordinate 13,004 of QKQZ01022304.1, read as the reverse complement.
TAGTTTACTATATTTTTATAGATAAATCTTATAGAGTTGTTAAGATATTAAAAAAAGATAAAAGAAACTATCAAGATTTATATTGTTACGAACATTACGTTGATACATTAAAAGAAAAAATTGTAGTAGTAGCAACTATAAGGGGATAACCATATAAATTTTGTTAATATAATTATAATATATAGTTAAGTGAACTATATTGTAATTATTGCACAAAAAAAATGACTATCAAATCAACAATTCATTGTTTCATATATAAGCAAGAATATAAAATCTTGGAAGAATTTGATAATCTTGATCAGACATAATTTGCTTACATGAAGAAACAAAATTTCTTTATGTTAGCAAATTATGTCTCTTTGAGATTATAAATACTTCCAAGGAGATTTTATATTCTTGTTTATATATGAAACAATAAATTGTTGATTTGATACTAATTTTTTTTCTGTGTGCAACTAGGTTAATGGTTAATAAAAAATAGTTGTAGTATACTATATATATAATACAGTAATTACAACTATTTTTTTATTAGCTTTCTCAATCATAAACTTTGTAATAACTATAATATAATTCACTTAACTATATATTATAATTATATTAACAAAATGTGCATGGTTGCCCCCTTATAGTTGCCATCACTACAATTTTTTCTCTCAGTGTAGTCTAAAGAAATAATAAATATTTCCAAACAGAGCATTGATCAGCTTGAAACGCAACGAGCGTCACGAAAGTGTCTCCTATTGTTTCAGGCCCGTGCGCAGCCTGCATGTTAGCGAGGGTTGAACAGGAACGCCTGGAAAGCTTGAAGTACGATAGAGCGACTATCTACATCAAGTGTATCGATGATAACGAAGAATCTAAGACGGACAACGATTACGAGGTAATACAAAAATATCTCCAGTCAATTATTCGTTTAATAAATTGTTGGCACAAGATCATCGTACGATCAAGAAGACAATTTAAAAATTCGGCACTTTGGCATTAATTTTATTATATAATACAAATTATGTGAAATTTTGTATGAGATAATGTAATTTATATTGCGATCTATTGTGATCAAACGATAACGTCGCTTATTCCTTTTTCTTGCATGCAATATATTTAATAGAAATTGAAAATCTTATATCGTGTGCATATGCATGAACGAGTTATACTGGCTCGTTCGGACGAAGGAAATTTTGTTAATGGGCCGACGTGCCGAGTCATCGAGTGTCCTGGAAGCGGCCGTCTTTCCAGATTAATTCTAACCGATAACGGCGAGCTGATGCCATCTCATGCATTTCACGATGTAATAAGTATTATTACGTCTCTACTCAAAGTGACCTTAAGAGTTATCTTCTTCCTTTTAGCTCGCTTTTGATTCATGCTGATTTAGAAATAATTGTGGAGAACCGCGCTTACATACGTGACTAAACTGTGTTCTTTCTTTCGTAGCCAATATTTTTTTTATAAGTGAAAATATTCCGGATGTAGAATAAATATTTTGTATTACATTTACGATTACTTTTTATGTTACGAGAAAGTTTATTTTATGTTGTATGTCACGTTTACATATATCTTATAATTTTTTAATATTTATGTTAAAGAAGACGTACGTATTAAAATAGGAAGAGCATGGTTAAAATTTTACAAACGAACAATTTTTATTATTTATTACGAATATTTTTTTATAGACAAAATGATTTAATTAGGCGCTCCCTTTTTTATTCATCGGATATTTCGAACGTTTGTCGTAGGTAGCAGTAAAAAAACCGAAAATGGAAAAGTCACGTCCATCACGAAGTAGAAGAAAATTAAAAGGATCTCATGAACTCAAAGTGTCTTCCGAGATTACGTTGAAAGAACTCAAAGTAATGGTAAGTGTCTTGTTAATATATTTCTCTATAACGATTTCAATTTCTTGAATTACCTCAAAAGACAAAATATGGTAAAACGAGGGATAAAATTTTGCATAAATTTAAGATATCTTTCGTTTTACAAAAAATTGGGCCCGATATAAATCCAGAAGAATCTGAAAGTCGCGGCGGCGACAATTGTTCGCATTGTTGACAGAGCGGGGTAGCCTCGCGTAAAAGAAATCGGAAAAAGTCCATCCGATATCTTGATCTGTTTGCGCTCGTCACCTGCCGAAAGCGGGCCCGGGATAATCAATCAATTTGCGGCGCAAGTATTTTACGGCGCGGTCTTATTGTTCGAACCTAAATGGGAAGAGAGCCGCGTTCGCCCGAAGCCTACCGCTACCCCTCGGCTCGGTCGTCCGTTCTCCGGGCTCGTGGTGGACGAGAGAGTAGTAAAGCGTAGTTATGGCTGGTTAGCATATGCTCGGGCTCCGGCAGTGTGCTTAAACTATTAAGCGTATTTATATTGCGAGGCCGTAGCCATCTCCTCCTCCTCCTCCCCCTTCTTTCCGGCGGAGCCACTGGCAAAAACCCGAAAGAGCATAAACCTCGCGCTAATAACAGGTCTCCAACTTCTCCACTCCACTTCACTCCACTTCGCTCCACTCAACCTTCCATTTGACTCTTTCCCCCGGCTCGGTCTCTCTTCATCTCGCGCATCTCTCTCTCCGTCTCAAGCGCGATACTCCTCTCTATCTATTCACCGAGCTCTCTTTCGAGCACGAATTTTTGTTCGTGCCTCTTTCACCCCGTGGAACACACGTCCCCTTTTAATACCCGCCCGAGAGAGAGAGAGAGAGAGAGACTGCTGGCGTCGATACGGGACTCCGTCTCTTCTCATTCACAGTCTCTTCCTTTTTTTTTATCACTGTGTCTTTCGACTTGATTTCGTCTCTCGCTTGACGCAGGTCAACAATCAAGATGAGGCGTTCGATCCAAAATTACGCTTTAATTACCATTACTGTAGCTACACTGAGAGAAAAAATTGTAGTGGTGGCAACTATAAGGGGACAACCATACAAATTTTGTTAATATTATTATAACATATAGTTAAGTGAACTATATTATAGTTATTGCAACTAAGTTTATGGTTAAGAAAACTAATAAAAAATAGTTGTAATTACTATATTATATAGTATACTACAACTATTTTTTATTAGTTCTCTTAACAATTAACTTAGTTGCAATAATTACAATATAGTTCACTTAATTATATGTTATAATTATATTATTATAACAAAATTTGTATGGTTGTCCCCTTATAGTTGCCACCACTACAATTCTTTCTCTCAGTGCATTATACTCGTAAAAACTAAATCTTATCAGTAATGTTAGGAGAGGGGGAAAAAAAATGATACACTTTGAAAGCGCGCAAAAGATATTTTTGTTTCATTGTAAAATCCCGCGGCGGCGTCACGATTCAAGGGTGTCACTGTTCGCGGATTGGTTCTCGCGTTTGACAAAAATGCGGGCGAGTCACGCCGCGCGCTCGTTGCCTTTTTTACCGTTGTGCAAAAAGGCAGCCAATAAAAATGTTTGAGTTTCATGGTCGAATGCAGTTATGTCGCGGAGCTAGCTGGCAAGCAAATCGGGACAATAGCGGCTGATCTTCGCTGGTGCGCGGGCAAGCTTTACGTAATCGCGGTGTAACACGCCTATGAAGTGGCCGCCTGTAAATATTACTTTCCAGCACATTCCGTGTCACCAGTTCCATTTTTTTCCCCCGCGCCGCCGCTCGGTACCGCTCGATCGCCTTTCTTACTCTCATTGCGCCGCGGCATGGACGCAATGGCATCGGGACGAAAAAACGTTCGTCCACGCGGATAGCTCGTTCACGGGGAAATTACGGCTGACAAAAACGGCCGAACGGCCGCGCCGGATTTTTCACGGATAGATTGGAAAGCAAATCGTACAAGTTGAAGAGAAAGAGAGAGAGAGAGAGAGAAAGAGAGAGAAAGAGGAAGAGAGAAATCATTCGGTCCTAGAAAGCCCGTGTTATCAATTGTAGACGTCGAGATTACATCCGCGAGGTAATCCGTCGCCGGTTCCGGCTCCCGACGAACGACGCAGCGCGACACGGCTGTCAGGATCCGTAAATATCAAAAGTTCCTCAACCCCGAGGCAATTTGGCCTCCTGCCGCCCCGCTTCGCAACCTTGTTAAACCCACCTCTATTTATCGCGCTCGTTGGGCGTCTTCCTTTAACGAGGAAGCCTCGAGGTTCTTTGACCCTGACTACCTCTTCTTCTTGTTCGCCTCGTTCCCGTCGTCCTCTCCTCTCTTGTATGAAGTCCGGCAGACATTTACGACATATGAGGATTGTTCTGACGTAACGTTCTGACTTGTAAAATTCGATTCCGGGCAAAAGATCTAGCGACAATAAAATCCACTATGACCTATGCCTCTGCCGGTTTATTCTACTTCAGCGTGAAGTAATTTGACGAAAAGCGATTGTCGTTACGCGCCCAAGTATGCGCAATGCGAGCGCAATCGTGCGTGTGTCCATAATCATCTTTTTGTACATGACGCTCACTCCTTAGTCGCTTTCCGGCGCCCTCGCGATGCCTCTCTCTCCTCTCCTCTCCTCTCTCTTCGTACCTCATCCCGGGCTCCTTGGCTCGGCTCGGTTCAGTTCGACTCGACGATCGTAAAACAGAAACCAAGCTACACGTTCTCGCACCGAGACGCCGAGGACAAGCCAGCAGCGGCGCGGCAAGCTATCCCTCCACGCAACATTACGCGGGTTCCACAAATTAAGCAATTACCGGAGCTCACGCTCGTCTCGCGCATTCTTCCACTTCTAGAATCTCAAATAGCCCCCCTTCGTTTTTCCGCACGGTCGCAAACTTCGCTCTACGAGTAGACTACCCACTCGCGTTCGTGTATTGAAATACATTTCAGATGACTTCGGGCGGTAGCTAACTCTGACGGGAACACAAAAACATACGTGTTATCAGTTTCTTAGCGGAAGTAATCACGTTTAACTTTTTGAAGAAACTAATTGTTACGGTCGACGCACTTGGGAAGAAACCGACGAGAGGTCGTCCTTTTTTTTATGAGGTGCAATTCAGAATTATTAAATTATAATTCTGAATTGCACCGATTGACGTAACGTAGGAAAATTCTGTTTTCTCTCAGACGATGCAGATTTGCGGTGCTGGACCGTACGATCAACATATAATGCTAGGAGAACACGAACTCATCGACGATAATCTGAGCTTGGCGGCACTCGGAATATTTCCTGGAGCTCTACTCACGTTAAAGGTAAGTTTCGATTCAAGTCCATGACTCAAGTCTATTTTTTTCTTTATCTTTTTTACATCTAGATCTTAAATCTAAATCTTTAATTAAACAAATATTAAATCGACAGAAATGAGAGCTGGTGATGCGCGACGAAACGATTGCCGGCGAAAAATGGAAGAGACTAAATTGCGAATTTTCGAAAATCTTACCGAAAAGTCTTTTTTTGCAGAATTATCTGCACAGAAAAAAATTTAATATCGAATCAACAGTTCATTGTTTCATATATAAGCAAGAATATAAAATCTTCTTGGAAGAATTTATAATCTTAAACGGACATAATTTGCTTACATAAAGACAAAAATTTTCTTCATGTAAACAAATTATTTCTGTTCAAGATTATAAATTGTTCCAAGAAGATTTTATATTCTTGCTTATATATGAAACAATGAATTGTTGATTTGATACTCATTTGTTTCTGTGTGCACATAATTATAAGAATTCAGTGACGCACGGCGCGCGAATGTCCTTCTCGAGATCAATCGAGCGTGCACTGTGAAGTTTACGTTATTATAAATCTGCTTTCACACGCAATGGCATGCATTGATGCGTGTAAACCCCTTCGTTATATGGAAGTACTTAGGATTGTACGCTTTATCGTTTAATGTTTTACGATTCATCCGACGCGGAGCTGCGCGGCGTCTCGATGGTCCGCAGCGACGTCTCGATTGTCGTTACAACGATACGTTTGTTCCGCCTGACTAGCGGACAGTGACAAACAGATGCAATTTAGATTTAAGATCTAGCCACTGTTTCCCTTAAGTTCGAGACAATGGATAAGTAACCGGGACCGGCAATGGGGGCCTCTCAGATAACGACGCCGAGACCGGCGTTTTCGCGCCGGGATTAACCGAAAATGCCTTATTTGAGATTAGAAGTGTTAACTGTACCCTCCGGGAGCACCGGGAGAGTGAAGTCGCTAGAAATTGCGGCTTACCCGAGGAGAAGCTAAATACGCCGGCTAATCGATCGCTACTAATTCCGCCCGTGTGCAAGCGCGCGCAAATAAATTTTAAACAAAAAGTTTTACACTCGTTCCATATTTATATCGTTCTTCGCCGATAAATTACAAAATAGCTTTTAGTTTGCGGAACGCAAGTCTGCTAGTTCTTCTTCTTCTTCTCTTTGGCTCTTGGATTTCCGATCTCTTAGAGGTCGAAGTACCACGTAGCTCGCTCCAAGTTAATCAGAACCTGGCCACAGTTCCGATTAATTAAAAATTCCTTCTACAGAAGTCTGGTAGTTATTAAACTTGCAACTTTATCGGCAGTCAGGGTCGGGTGCCCAGCTTGATTTATATGTGAGAAACGTGCGACAATGATATCGCGTCTATACGTTTATCCGTGCCACGTTGTTTTCGCACTCCTCGTGCGGAACGCTGTCCAACCCTCGCGGGTTTTTGCCGAGAGCGGCCGTCTGCGGAACGGCGTCGCGGAGAAAAATTCTCGGTGCTCTCTCGTGTTCGGCGGAATAATTCCAGGATTCCAACACATTCCTCGGTTCACAGTCGAGTGACTTTATGAAAGCCAACCGGTGAGCTAAGCCAGCTAGCACCAGCGACAGAGTCTCAAAACCGTTAACCCAAGTCGCGCTATCCTACGTTCGGGAAGAACAAAGAGGGCAGGCGGGAAAGAGAGAGAAAGAGAGGAAGAGAAGGAGATGCGGCCTCGCTAGCTGGACTGGTTCACCGGTTGCGGTTGCACTAGCTGCGAATTCTAATTGCTATCTTGCCTCGGAGAATCCAGTTTAGTCAGCCTGCCGACGTTTCCACCGATTGAAACGCTCCAATGGGTTTTGCGGTTTCCAGAAAAATTTCTTCCCGCATCCCATCGCGCTGATTATCGTCGACGTGACAAAGTTTTACGACAAATCGCTTATCATCCCGCTCTTTTNTTTTTTTTTTTTTTCCCAAGCGGTACGAATCCCATCGAATCGGTCGCGGTAAAAATGTTTTTAACTTTCGCTCTACGTTTTGTTCTCACATGGATTACACAGTTGGTGCAATTGCCTCGGAATTCTACACGTACCTATGCATCAGTACGAAACGGCAAGGAACTGCCGATTCTCGTGGTCGGAATATAACGACGGTGATAAATCCCGAAGCACGTCTAGCTGCTTTTAACTATCGTTAACCATAACGTGACTGAAAAGTACATAACGGGCGGGTAATTATTTGCGGTTATACGAATAACCCGTGGGCCGACTCCCGATGTGCAAGAAGCTCCCTCGAGAACGAGATTGTTTCGCGAAATCTTCCGTCGTAAAATCCGCTCGTTCACCGGACGACGAACTTAATGCGACTCAAAAGCATAATGTATAATCGCATAAACCGGAGTTAGGCTGTTCCGATCGGCTGTTCCCGTACTTAAACCATATCGCTTAGGAGAGGTTTGCCTCTCGTTGGGCAACCGCTACATTCTGTTCGTTCTGAAATTCCACTTGTCCTAGTTGCTTAATTTCGGGAAATACCTACTGTTTTCTAAATTCCAGGAAATTTTCATTTTTTATTCGATCTGATTTTTCTGGAAAAGTTGAGAGAAAAGAAATACAATAGATCGAAGCGGCGATTAAACTCTTCCTATGCTCCTCCGAGGTTTGCTTTTCGTTAGACAATCACTACATTCTGTTCGTTCTGAAATTGCACTTGTCCAAGTTGCTTAATTTCGGGAAATATCTACTGTTTTCTAAATTCCAGGAAATTTTCATTTTTTATTCGATCTGATTTTTCTGGAAAAGTTGAGAGAAAAGAAATACAATAGATTCGAAGAGGCAATTAAACTCTTCCTATGCTCGCTCTGCGAGACTTGCCTCGTGGTGGTATCAGACGATATATCGGAATTGTCAGGATACTCTATCCGCGGCGGATAGACCGGATTAAAGCGTTTCAGGCAAGGTTAGTCCTTGATTTTGCTACCGGTCCAGCACCGTGGCACGCACAATGATCAGGATGACTTGCGGCGTAGATCGGTGATCGAGTGTCTCGCGAGATATCAGCTACCGCTCCGTCATCGTCCGTGCAATAATTCAAGGTCGTCGGAGTACAAAGTTAATATATCTTGCCACGTATCTACATTATATCACTACCTTCTTTTTTTTTGTTTTTTTTTTTTTCGGCCGATCCGGTCGACCGAAGGAGATCAACGACATTACGTCGCGCGAGGTCGATCTTCTTTCTCTTTTCTTTTATGTCACTTTCGCTCTCCCTACCGTTCCCTCTCCACCACCACCCGGTTTGTTTGCGCGCTTTTATGAGCACGTTACACGTCATGATTAATCGATCTTTCTTCGTCGCAAATGGATCTCTCTTCCAAGTAGTCATTGTATTCTTGGTTTTGGTTGCCGTGCGCGCCGCAAGTATCGCAGCTTTCGAAGCTCATCTGTAAATTGCGACTCGGAATGAACGTTGGAAATTCTTGACGCAGCTTGACGAGGCAGATTGCATTTTTGTTCGATCCGCGATTCGCGCGTACCCCTTTTAAACAAAAAGTGAACCGTAGCCGTCGCGAGAGCCGCGTTAGAGATAAAGATATTAAGCAACGGCATGCGCCGGAGCTATAATTAACGCGCGACAAGATATTAATGAAGACACGTACATTCGTGTTCGCTTTGATGAAATAAACGTTGTAATCGAGGACAAGGACGGGTAAAGGCGATAAAGAATAGCAACAAAGTTGCAAAAGTGCACAATGTCGGACGGCTAGGCTGTTTTTGATCCACCCTTAATTTTTCCCCATTTTTTTGCAATTCCTCGTCAGGCTGCTCTTCATGGCTGATCGACCGGGGTCTTTAGAGTCGGTCGGTCGAGTCTCCAACGGGCGGCACCCGCGTTTGATGTCGTGTGACGAATGTCCGCGTTGGACGCGCTCGCCTTCCTCCTCCTCCTCCTCCTCCTCCTCCTCTTCCTCCTCTTCCTCTTGCCCTCCCGCCCCGCTCCCCCGTTTCTATGCTCCTCTTTCTTTCGTACCCGCGTTTCGTTCTCGCCTTCTCCCTTCCGCCCGTCCATTCTGCGATCCTTCCGTCGCGGTTCATCCCGCTTTCTGGTACAAGAGAGAATCCCGTATGACGGACTCGCTCGAGTCTCTCTCCCTTCAGGGAGCGCCAACAGAAAATTGGAAACATCCGATAGGGCCCCGCTACCGCCGCGGCCAACGATAAAAAGGTACGTGCCGCCGCACCGCGCGTCGGAACCGGCCCGCAAAATATGCCGATCCGTCGTGGATCCACGCGGAACAGTCACGCGGCCGGGCTCTATGCGCTTCGCAGACCCGCAACATTTTCGCAATCTTGCACCTCCGACGTTTCGCTTTAACTCCCATTTCGCCCCTTCGTCGAACTTTACAAGTTGATTGTTTCCTCGATTAAATTCCTCGTTGCACGAGAGCTAAATATTAAGATACAATTTGTGCCAGTAACGAGTACAAAGATGAATGTCTGGGACGCGCGATCTGGACCCGATCTGAACGCAGCGAGTGTACTTGCTAGTAAGTAGTAATTAACGATAATCAGAAAAATTTTCAATCAGTCTAACATCAATGGCGAATGTGATGTTACGCTGTTAACGTTGTACTTTCATCGATTTGCCCACCTCTCTGTCTCGTGATTCCTCCTTCGCGTTTGTTCTCCTGCTGGAAAATGGACACGTGTTTAGCCTTACTTTTTTTTTTTCTCTCCGCTCCTTCTGCTCCTTTCTGTCTGCTATATCCTACCGACAAACGAGGATCCCGTTTACACGGGAGGTTGAAGCAAGATCGCGTTCCGAGCTCTCTCCGATGAACGACAGTAAATGTGCCCTCTCGTGCAGGTAATGGCGACAATTATCCGCGTCGGTGAACTCGGCATTAAAATCGAATCATAACAACCAGGCCTGTCCGGCCGAAAAGTTACCTTTCCGATTCAGTGTGCTCTTCGCTCTTCAAGATCCATAAATCCTTATTGAGCCTTCCTATTGGTAAACCACAAAAGTATCCCACGTAATAACGCTAGTCGCGCGCGTTACGGTTTCTATGACTCTTTTATGATTATCCACAGTCTCCGTTGCGATTTTCGAGGAAGCGAGTACTTTGACATGCATTAAGCAGTAAGACGAAAAAGTCGGGTGGTTAATAAAAAAGCATGTGTGACATTGACGAGTACCAGAGTTTCCGCCGCGACGCGGCGACGGGACCTTGGGAAATTTATGCCATTTTTATATAAAATTGATGTAAATGTGTCTCTGCGAGAAGAATGCTAAAATACGTAAAATAAGATTGCGGCGGGAAACAAGCGTCGTTAAAAATTTTAATAGCGTGCTATTGACATTCGACCTTTCCGTGCGGCATGTATCACGGTAATAACGAAGTGACGGATATAATGGGCTTTTAATTATTCGCCTTGGAATTCGTAAAAATTTATAACATTTTTGCTCTCTTTGTGTAGATTTATCGGAAGGTTATTGCGTCATTGCGTCGTTTACATTTATCGACTTGTAAAAATATGAATTTTTTAACAGCACAATACGCGCGCGACGATGAGAGAGAGAGAGAAAAGAGCTCGACGTTTGCGATCAGATCGAAATGGTTCGTTCGCTGCCGGTTGCAACGACATCGGCAAGGACATCGAGATATTACAACGTTACATTAGCGACGATTATCGTCGGCATCTTTTTTTCTCTTTCTCTCTCTCTCACCGAAAGACTGGTAGCTAGAGGTCAGTAGCCGGAACACACCGTAATTATCGCCCCTAATTATCGATGCCTCCGAAGATAAGATCGAAGAAAGGGCTGCGGAGAGTGAAAGAGTTCTTCGAAAGGATTCGGCTGGCCCTTTTTCGCGTTAGCCAATAGGGCGACCGCGGCGCGGCGCGGCGCGGCTTCTCGTCTCTCGCGGTGGACCCTCTCAGAAATAAATCAATTAAGCCGATGCAGGCTCAAAAGGCATCGTCATCGTCATCGGTTTCGCTCCTGAATGCGTTGAAAATAATCGAGATAGACTGCGGAAATTCCGAGCGGCGTACGTACGCGTCGGCGAGAGAATTTAATGGGAGAGAACGGTTGGTCGTCACATCGCGTTTGAAACATTAGTTACGATAATTATAGCGAATCGCGCCACATTTGCGCTTGCGCTATTTCACGCCGCTTTACTTCGCCACTTGATTATTACTTGATACTTCGTGACGTTATCTAATAAAAACGCTCTGTAATCGTTCGTGAACTCAGCATCTAATTTACAATCATTTACATATCGCGCGTACAACCTGTACTTGATAACGTTATGTTTTCTTGCGTCGATCACCGATCCCTGCTAACGGTGCGAGACGGTGAGAGAGCGTGGACCGTTCGACGACAGGTGATGCCGCGATACGCCGGTAAGAAAGTGTGGCTTAATAGACGTTGAAGAATGAAATGGCGCAAGAACTTCAATATTGGCTTCTTCATCATCGACCTTCTCCAGCGCTAGATACTACGCGTAAGTCACTTTTCAAAAAATACAAATAAAAATGATTTACGGTAATACGTAATAAGTTTTAAATGTGCTACCCAGTTATTATCGTGCACCATACGATTTTTCTCAATGGGTGAAGTAAACGAAAATGATATCGGAAATTTTCGTGACACCGCTTTTTGCCGCGGCCGTCGTCATTTTCGTGAAGCTTGAACCGTGAACGTAGAAAACGGTGTCATAAAACACGTGACACGCGGTGAAAACGGGGACAGGCCTGCATTTTGGGGATCCGTCGAGCGGTAATCAATTCATGCTACCCCGGAGAGAAGCGGGAAGAACGTGGTGCAATGATTTGCTCTCGTGCGGACGCGCGCGTCTCCCTGGAACTTTGGTTCCTCCATGAATTTTTCGGGACGCTGCCCAATTCCCAGCTGCGTCCTATATGAGATTCGCCCCCGGGCATACGAGATTTTTTTCTCTCTCGCCCCGCACTTCCCCCCCCCCAGGCC